>JARYGA010033760.1:0-38523 GCA_030545235.1 Helianthus tuberosus
CCAACAATGCTCATACGTTTATCCACACAATGAAAATGTTGCCTTTCTATATGTTTATATGAACAAACAAATTATAGGGGATTTCACATTTTTAAAACTTGCAATTCGCACATCATTACTAGTAATCATAGCACTAATAGTATAGTGATGTTTCTTTGCAGGATGTGGTGGGGGTTTCTTGGATCTTCGCTATCCTCAACCGACCTAATAGTATTTGCGTTTTACATGTTTATAATAGCACCACATAGCCTGAGAATGGGTCTAGTTAGGCATTTGCTTTCTGACCCGACAGGAGCAACTATGGTAAAAGCATATCTCACGATATAAATCACTCTAGTCGCAATCGGTTTAGATTATTTGTAGGCACATCTTGCATATATATGTATAAGCCTTATGTGTGTTGTATCCTTACATCAACACAATCATTACTTATGTTTCTTGGAGCAATGTTAATGAAGTATGTTCTTGTATCACGGCCAAGCACACTCACTTGTCACACCCTGGCTCGGAGGGCCATAATATGACCAATCGTATTAAGCAGTTACGTAGCGGGAGTTAAACTTTCATTCATTAACATAACTAGTCTCAAATCGTAGTTGACAAATTCAAGACTTAATATTTTGGTACAAATTCAACATCATTAAAATATTGTCCAAGATTTAGGGGGATTCATCATTTCCTGCCATCTAGTAATCCTTTCGGTCTTCACTTATCGCACCACTTAGTGAAGCTTCCTACCCATCATCTAGTGACCCTATCGGTCTTCACCTGTCATTTCCAGAAAATACATACTATAAAGCATACGCCGGCATAAAGCCGATGAGTTCACGATAGACAGACTCGTAAAAACAGTTAAACTGAGTTTCAGTGTATTACAAATACCACAAATGCATTTCCTAATCAAATCTCATTCCGTGATCATCATTAAGACACTTGAATGAATGATAACAATTATACACACAATGCTGCCTTTCGGAATTTTTCATGCATATAATTCAGTTTCCGTATAGTTACTGTGCTGACTATAAACTGTAAAATAACACGACTTAATAATTTGTATGAGTTAGACATTTTAGAGATCCTAGTTAAGGTTCGACGAGCCGGTTCCAATGCTGCTGGAATGAGTCAAATAGGAGTTTGTTTGAGTCGGTTCCCCAATGGGACACCCCCCCCCCCCCCCCCTATAGTGTGAGATTGGGATTCAAATGAATGTTTAATGAAAGATTAGTAAATTGTGGTTTTGTAATTTTAAGTTTCATAAGCAGATTAAGACCAAAACATGAACATGGAAGGCCTATGAGGGCAAAAAAGGTAACTATAGCAATTTCTAACCCTAATTGGTAAGGAGGTGAGCCAATCTTGACGTTCGAGATCCCTCCACTTAAACTGCGGGTGATATGTTAGTTAGGGGCTGAGATCGTGTACAAACAGTGCTAACTGTAAGAACCGTAAGAACAGATCTGAACCATTGATAGTTTAAATCAAGGGTTGTGGTTGATTATAAATAAAACCCTTATAATTAAAAATTAGTACTAACAAGTTAGGGGTAATTTTGTAAAATTGCTAGTCATTTGACCATTTTCAATTAAATACAAATTCCGTCAAGGTTTTTTAAACTAAAATAACTTTTATATACTTCATTATTTAAAAAAGAAATATACCATAAAATCAAGTATTTTTTTATTTTTAATATGAGTACCATATTGTTATAGTTTTTTTATTTATAAAAGTAACTTTTAAAAAAGTTACCAAAAGTTGTTTTATAATTGTGTTGATAATGTGCTAATACAAACAAACATCAAAAGTAGATGTAATCAGCACATCTGATGTGCTGATAATGGAGAACGATTGAGGATGTTGTGCTAATGTCGTTTATGTTGATAATGGAGAACGATTGAGGACGATGTGCTGATAATGGAGAACGATTACGGATGTTATGCTAATTACATAGTGTTGTGCTGATTATATTTTTTGTGGTGGTTCCTACAATTTGGTTCGATCATGGAGAGTTACTAGATCATAGATATGTTAAAAAATTCAAACTTTGATTTGAATTAAACTTGCATGGATTTATTGATGTTTTAATAATTATTTTTAATTAGTTATAAATAAATATGGTGAAAAGGTCTAAATTACCCCTAAACTATTTTTTTATTGAGGGACACTTGTCAATTATATGTTGGTTCTTGCGGTTCTTACAAACATAAGTGTTTGGATTTGATCTCATTCCTGTTAGATAGATTAAATAAGCCATTGGTTATGTTTATTAATATATGGTTGTTTGTGTAATTATGTAACCATAATCCATGTCCTATGTAACAATATATATACTAGCGACATGCAAACTTATACCCTCAGGGAGAGATTTCACAATTGTTAACAATCTTTACTTGAAGAAGGATAATAACAATAAACTTTTAAAAAGATGTTATGAACAAGAAAAATATTTTGATGAAATTATATTGCATGCCTAGTTGTCAATAGTAGTATGTAAGCATGATCAGTGGCGGAGCTAGACTTTAACACCAGGGGTATCCAAAAAAAAAAAAATTACGGTGTATTCATATAAAATCCTTTATAGGGGTATCCTCGTATTTTTTAGGGGTATCCTTTATATAAAATCGAAAAAAAAACAAAAAATTAACACTGCGAAACACTGCGAACACGACCTTGAGCCGTAGCCCGTGCTACGGCTGCCAATGTGCTGTCTCCGCCCCTGAGCATGATTGTTAAGATTTTTATTGTGTTATTAGGATCTTAGAACTTCTTAACTTCTAAGAATTTAGTCTTTTAGTTTTAAAAGTTTTGTTTGAAGTGTAACTTTTTAGAGCAACTCCCATAAGTTAAAAAAAATAAAATAAATAGGAAAGCTAACTTTCAAAAGGAACAAAGAAACTTTTATGTTAAATACACAAGAATATATGTTTGACGTTTGTTGTGATTCTATATGGGATATGATGTAAACCTACAATTGAAGTTAAGGACAAAGGTATAATAATTACAAAAAAGATGGACGGAAAAAAAAGAATAAATGTTGACGAGTGAGAGTGTCTTCCTGCTTACTTGTACAATATAGTATACATGGGTTTACGAAGGTTCCTTGATCTTTACTTTTATTTATTAAACAAGCATAAACTATAACTTCAATTTATCACTTTCACACCCTTATCTACTGTGTAAGTACACTCAAAGCCCCTACTATTCTCTTCAATGCAATTACTCTACTTCATTTTGGGAGTCTTTATGTGTCTATATAATATGGGTTATAACGAACCAGTTTAGTTATGAGTTACTCGTGACTGGATCGTTGAAAACTCAAATCGAGTCGAGCTTGAGTTTTTATTAAAGCTCATATGATAAACAAACCAATACACATGATTCTTAATACCCAAGGCATATTTGACCTAAAAACTGAAATATAGCATAAAAAGATTCGTTTATGTTATGTTTTTTTCTATAACTTTATCGTAATAAAGAAACCGTAGAAGATAAAAATCTCATACACATTTTTGTACCATCTATTCTTTAATCTCAATTCATTAGCAAGTATACATGTAATGAAATATTTGGTTGCCTAACAAGAGCTTTTAGTGTTATGGTATTAAGGTGTGTAAAGTGGTATGGTATCTATCTCACCCTATGAGGTTGAAGATTTGAGTCCTGTGTTAGACATTGATGTCGAATTAAAAGTAGAATTAAAGCGTGTGTCAATTAACTGTGTTCGGGATGCCTGACATGCTAATTAAATAAATACTAATAAACCAAAGAATTATGGTTAAAATAAAAGGTCCTCTTTGATTACACAATTACGAGTTAAATGTCATTTTCGTCCATGTGGTTTGCTCAGTTATGTCAGTCTAGGGCAAATTTTAAATTTGTACCATTTCCGTCCCTGACATTCTTGAAACATGTCAATTTCGTTCAAAAAAAAATAAGGTTGAATTGAATAATTGGACAAAACACAGGGACAAAAATGATAGTTAACTCATGTTTTTTGGACAGAACTAGCATGTATCGAGAACGCCAGGGACGAAAATGGTAAAAATTTAAAATTTGGTCTGGACTAGCATAATTGAACAAACCACATGGACGAAAATGACAGTCAACTCCACAATTAATAATGTGTGATGTTATCATTTTACAAGTAAGTTAGCTAAATGTAAAACTGATATTATTCAAGGGTGAGAGTGATAATTATTAGCATACCAACGAAGAAGCTAGGTGAGTCCACCATAAATGAATTTTCTTCTTCCGCGTTTACATACACGCTTCTTTACTCTCTAAATCCCTTATGTATATATACAAACCTTCACACTCTTCCTTCCAAACTCATATTTTCATCCAAACTTCACAATCAAATCAAATCTTCCACCTTTTCAATATGGAAATCACTTCAATCCCATTTCTTAACCAAGAAGAGTACTCTTATTTCTACACTTTCTTCCAAGACCTTCACACTGATGCTACTCAAGACAATAAAAGACGAAAGCTTGATGATGATTTCGACCAAGACTTTAACGAAATTCTCAACATCATCAACGATCAAGACATACCCAATTCGATTTTTCAAATGCCCACTTCCAAAATCGAAATACCCAATTCGGATTTTGAAAACAGAGCTTCTCAAATGGCGGATTGGGAACAGGGGAGGGTCAGAAAAACAAGAATTTCATCTCCGGTGGCGGCGGAGGACGGTGGGGGACGGCGGCGGTTGTGGGTGAAGGAGAGGTCGAAAGGGTGGTGGAAGTACCACGACAGCGACGAATGCCCTGACGACGAGTTTCGAAAAGCGTTTCGAATGAGTAAATCGACGTTTAATATGATTTGTGACGAGTTAGACTCGGTGGTTACTAAAAAGGACACCATGCTTCGTACGGCGATCCCTGTGCGTCAGCGGGTCGCAGTCTGTATCTACCGTCTGGCGACAGGGGACCCGCTGAGAAAAGTGTCAACTTTATTTGGGCTTGGAATATCCACGTGTCACAAACTAGTCCTTGAAGTTTGTGCCGCGATCCACACCGTCCTAATGCCCAAATTCCTAAAATGGCCGGATCAAAACCGGTTAAATGAAATCAAAACCGAATTCGGATCCATCTCGGCCATCCCGGATGTCACCGGGTCAATCTACACGACCCATGTATCGATAATCGCTCCCAAAACTAATTCGGAAGCTTACTATAACAGAAAACACACCAACAGAAACCAAAAGCCGTCCTACTCGACAACAATTCAAGGCCTAGTCGACCCAAGAGGCGTGTTTACGGATATTTGCATAGGGTATCCGGGGTCAATGAGCGACGAACAAATCTTGGAAAAATCAGCATTGTCGCGGAGATCCAAGATGGGTTGTTTGCGCGTCGTTGGTAATTCGGGTTACCGGTTAAAAGATTGGATGTTGGTACCCTACACACATAAAAATCTAACATGGAGTCAACATTCATTGAACCAAAAAATTGATGAAGTACAAAAGATAGGTAAAGATGCTTTTATGAGGTTAAAAGGGAGATGGGGTTGTTTGCAAAAGAGGTCAGAGGTGAAACTACAAGAATTGCCGACAGTGTTAGGGGCATGTTGTGTGTTACATAACATATGTGAGATATATGGTGAGGAAATGGATGTGGATTTGAGGTTTGATTTGTACGATGATGACATGGAGATGGAGAGTAAGGATATATCAGTAAATGCACTTATGGTTAGAGATAGTATTGCACATAATTTGTTGCATCATAGCCAAGGATTGAATCTGTAAAAACATTGTTGTTAATTTGATGAAATTTTATGTTATTATATGTTTATAAAAATTTAGTATTTTAAATCTTGAAAAGGATTAGAATTCTATATATTAACATTTGCAATTGTGAACAGTGTTAATTTTGAGGTCATACGCAACTCATGTCCAATCTTGAAAAGAGTAACAACTTCTGTAAATTTGAGGAAACTTTACATTTACAAGTTTTTTACTTTGACTTTTGAGGTCATACGAAACGCATGTGCAGTCATGAAAAGGGTAACAACTTCATTGAATTTTGAGGAAACCGTACATTTACAGGTTTTTGACTTTGACTTTGACTTTGACTTTGACTTTGAGGTCATACAAAATTCATGTTCCCACTTGAAAAAAATTAACACATTAAGTTTCAAACAAAATTAGTTTTGAACATCGATATCACAAACTACTACATGTCGGAAATCGTTCTCTAAGTCTAATCACTTCCGTTTCCGTTGGTTTGACCATAAAAAGTCAAACTGTACTATTGATCTTGTTAACCATAAACTTTTATATTGTATCAATCAGGTTATGGTTGAGTATAGAGTGAAAGACGAATGTAACAACATCATAAACAGAGTTGGAAAATTGTCGTTGATTGACTTAGCGGGCTCAGAGCGTGCCCACGCAACTGATCAAAGAACACTGAGATCACTTGAGGGCGCCAACATTAACCGATCGTTACTTGCTCTTAGTAGTTGCATTAACGCTCTTGTCGAAGGAAAGAAACATGTTCCTTATAGGAACTCAAAACTCACTCAACTGTTTAAAGATTCTATCGGCGGGCCTTGCAATACGGTTATGATCGCGGATATTAGCCCGTGTAACCAGGGGCGGACCTAGTATACAAACACCGGGTTCCCAGGAACCCAGTGTTTTTGGAAAAAAACGTTTTTTTGTAGTGTAAATCTTGTATGATTTGGAAAAAAACGTTTTTTTGTAGTGTAAACCTTGTATGATTTGGAAAAAGGAACCCAGTGATTTCTCCGGCTGGATCCGCCACTGCGTGTAACCTCTCGTTTGGCGAAACGCAAAACACCCTTCATTGGGCCGATCGAGCTAAGGAGATCCGTACTAAGTCTTGTCAAAATGTTTCTAAATCATTCTTATTAGATGCTTGAGTTTTTTGTAATAGTTTTTTTTTTTTTTTTTTTTTTTTTTTTTTTTTTTTTTTTTTGTAGAGATCTTAGCACTAATCATATTGGAGACCATATACTGTCAAACCTTCCACTTACCATCAAGAGTTATGTTTATTGGTCCTTCATCACATCATGGTTGCAACACTTTCTATATGCAATTTTAAAAGTTAGAAATTCAATGTGAAATGTAGAAAAAGGGGATAACATGGATACTGATCTTAATGAGTTCGAAACATGTAAAGTCAAGACCAATCTTTTTCATTTCAAGTTGATGCTTTACTCACTTATTTGAACAAGATTATTAGTCATGATATTACTAACTCTTGTAAGTGATTCATAACCAACATAAAATGAAACGAATGAGAAACTAAGGAAAATTTTCGATACCGCCGCAACGCGCGGGTTCCCCACTAGTATGTTTATAAAAATTTAGTATTTTAAATCTTGAAAAGGATTAGAATTCTATATATTAACATTTGCAATTGTGAACAGTGTTAATTCAATATAATAACATTTAGTGGTCTGATTTTGGTTTGTGTAGATAACCTTTAAACTTTAATAAAGTCATCATACAATCATAAATTTTAATAATTCTTTTTTATAAATGATTTACGTTTCTATCCCTAAACTTTAAAAGATTTATCATTAAAAAGTTTAGTAATAATTCTCTTCCTATGAACGGTTTTCGTTTCGATCCCCAAACTTTAATAGAGTCATCATACAATACTTAAAGTTTAATAAAGTTTATTTTTTTAACAAATATTGGTTCTTTTATATTTTTAATAAGTTTAATTCTTTTTTATTTTACTTATTATTTATTTAACTTATTATAATTAAATTTAACTCTAGAAATGTCATTTAGTTGTGTTACTTGCTTATTTTTACCATCATTTAGATTAAAGACTACATAGTTTAAATTAACTCTTCAATATACGAGGTAACAAATTTAATTATTGATTTATTTACCTGATTATAGTTAAGGCTAACTTTTAACTCTAGTGATGTTTGCTTAACCTTGATGATTGCCTATTTTTACGGCTGTATAGATTAAAGCTTGTATGGTCTATAATAACCCATTGATATATCATGTAACAAGTGTATCCTTGCCAGAACCCTCCTGCGGCTCTGCCGCGAAGCGCGGGCTCCGATGCTAGTTGCTCTAACAACCACAAATAAAATTTAAATAAAAGAGCATTGGCACGAAATGATTGAGAAGCACATGACATGGGGCAAGTTGATGCATGTTGAGTTTGAAATTCCTTTAAAGTAAACGGATTTGGTCAAAACTGAGACTTATTAATGCTTATAAAAGGCTTAATGTATGTGTGTGACATCTAGTTCTCGATTATTTGCTTTTATTTTATCCTATTTGGATTATCATGTCATACTTTAAAAAGCCAATTACTTAAATTAACAAGTTGTTTAACTAAGACTGAGTCAAGCATAACCCAAGTATAATCATTAAAACTAACTAACTGCAATTAACTTTTTTTTTTTTTTGAACGGCAAATTTGGATCACTGACGGACCACTGGAGTATCATCGTGCCACCAGCGGACCCACCCGATCATATCCATCTCCACTAGGCAATAATGCCCTACTCCAATTCAGGAGGAAACCCAATAAATCTGGGAAAAACCCCCCTTGTGAGAATCGAACGCATGACCTAATGGTCATAAGCCTTATCCCACCACCAAGATACCACTAGGCTATAATGCCATGGGTACTAACTGCAATTAACTACTCAATAGTTTTAGGTTAATCCCAAACTACCAAGTGACTGATGATCTGAACGGTTGACTCATATTTGAACAACTGTTGAAAAAAGAGCGTAGAAGCAAATTCATGTTGTAACATTTTGATGATTTAATTTTTGTTTTAAAAATTAAATTTTCGATTGTTTTTTATGAGGTATAGAATATGAGAGATTTTGACCGAATAAAATATTACGGTTATCTTTATTTCACTTAAGACTGTGTGTTTCATTAAGCGAACATTATATCTTGATTATTAGAATCACATGTAAAAAATCTCTTTTACATGTTTAAAGACAACTTTGAGACGTGTTTAAAGACAATTTTGACCGAATAACTTATTGTTGTTACATTTTTATCTATCTTTTTTCTCTTTCTTCTAGTGTGATAGAAGACGGAGTGCAATATGGTCACGTGTCACAAACCATGTTGCATATGTTTTGAAGTTCTAACAATGTGCTTCAAGTTGGTAACATTAACTCGCCAAGCCCTTTAAGTGTCTTGTGAAAATTAGTATTTTAAAACTTGAAAAAGATAAGAATTGCTCAACAACCACAAATAAAAATCAACTAAATTCAGCAATAGCATCTTCTCGGCTAATGGTACGAAATGGTTGACATAGGGCAAGTTGAGTTTGAAAATCTCTAAAAAGTCAGCGGATTTTGTCAAAATAATGCTTATAAAAACATTCATGTATATTTATACTTTTGATTTTTTAATGACTAAAACACTTTTTCTTATCTTACTTCTAAATCTATATCTATACTTTTATCCATCATAACCTTAACCTTGATGTATGTGCTATTCAAGATTTGATCATTTACAAAATACAACTTTTTTCTATTTAATATATAAATCCAGTCACTTGTAGAAAAAAAATATATATTTAAACCTCAAATATATGGAAACATATGAGCAGTTTGTATATAGTGTTTAGGTTAATTTGTAACCAAACCTTTTATAGGAAAATGTATTTTATATCTTAATAGTTAATATGTCTAGATAAAATAAAGTGCATTCATGATCAACAGGCAGCCAGAGTCAACGGTTGAACTGGCTGAGCTGGGCCAGCTCTCGGATGTAGTTGCTGGGCTGACGTGTGTGTCGGGCTGGGATACGCGGGTCTGGACGTTGGACCCGTCGGGATTCTTTTCGGTGAGTAGTTTAAAACATCAGCTGCAGCGTGCCTCTTTTACGGACATCAATACTGGTTTCGCGTGGAATAGTTGGGCGCCAATTAAAGTCATTTTTTTAGCCTGGAGGTTGGCTTTTAATCGGCTCCCGACTATGGATAATCTGGAAAAAAGAGGTGTTCAAGTCGGGTCGGATGTCTGTAAACTGTGCAGGTCCGTTCCGGAAACCGCGGAACACTTGTTTACGGCGTGTATGGTATCGCAGGAAGTGTGGGATTTTATTGGGGCATGGTGCAAGATTAACGGGCTCCTCCTGTTTGGGATTGAAGACATATCTAATTTCCATAAGTATGTTAGAGGTTCTGCAAGATGGAAAAAAGTGATTCATTTGATCTTTCAAACTACCTTGTGGTGTATCTGGAGAAGCAGGAACAATGTTGTTTTCAAAGGAGTCCAGCCAACTGATGGAAGCATTAGGAATGAAGTTAGAATGTTGAGCTTTTTATGGTGTAAAAGTAGGTCGAAATGTATGGGTTTAACATGAGAGAACTGGTGTAATTTGGATCTGGGTGTAATGGGTGTCTAGTGTACTTTGGCGTTTATGAACGTCTGGAACCACTGATGGCTGAGAAGTAATCACCGGAGTATCAAAATTCAAGGATTTCGGCACCAGTGGGGAATGATCCTCTGCCGTTGTCTTTTGTTTCTTGAGATCTCTGATTTCTTTGAGAATCCTCTCATTGGTCTTATCCTGTTGCCGTATCTGATCCTTCATCTGCAAAATCAAAGTAAACATGTCACTAGTAGTGGGAGTGTAAGAAGCAGAAGAAGTTGGAGGTTTTGAGAAAATGGGAGTTGGTTTCTTCGCAGCATTCTCAGCATTCTTCTGGGATCCAGAAGGTGGTGGAGGCAAAGGGGGAACGCCTTGAGAAGAAGTGAATGAGGGCATCAAATTTGAAGCATTCTTCGCTGAGGAAGCCATTTGCTTGGTTGTAGTGAACTGAAATGAGCACAGAAATGCGAATTTTTCTAAGGACGAAGCACCAATTGCCCCACGGTGGGCGCCAAACTGTTTTGGTCAAAAAATCTGTTGAGGATATTGCAACCAAACTCTCTGTAACGGGGTATGATGCTAATAATGTATGACAATCACAAGGATCACTTCAATGTAAATTGCACAAATGACACAAGGATTTATACGGGGAAAAAGCCCTTGATCAAGAGTTGATCTCCGGCACAAAAAACCCCGGGTGATGGAAACTACCGATCACCAAGCTCAAATAAATGAATAAATGTTCACAACTTCGGATAGTAACGAGCTAGGTACAAGGATCACTATCGTGAAATGTGTAAAAGTGAGTGAAAATGAATGTATGTTCGTCGAGAGCTTCAAGTGTGCGAGTATATGAGAGTGTGTAGCTGAAAAGTGACTAAGTGTTTTTCTACTAGCTCGTTACCCCTTTTAAAATAGAAATCAACTACTAAAACTAACTATCCGACTTTTGTGCCAAGCTCCCACGTTCTCCACAACGTCCATTTTTGGCCAAGCACGTGCGGGATAGTTTGGGAATATTCTCCAGGAATGTCGCCAAGACTAAGTCAAGCTTGTTACTCCTGCAAAGTAACATAAAACACAAATAAACAATCGTCAGTACGAGGATCCTTAAAGTGATCCATGACCCTGATCCTGAAGCTCTTCTGAGGGTCACTATCTGTCACAGAAGAAAGGATCATTAATTAGGATAACGTGTAAGGATCACTAATTGTTAGAAAATCCTCCCCTAACACCAAGCAAATAGACACATCAAATACACATAAAACATGATAATTAACCACTCTAAAGCTCGGGTTTCACCCTCTCCATCACTGCCGGCATGGAACTTGATGTGTTCTTCGCTGAAGAAGCCATGTGGTTGAAGGTGATGAACCGAAATGATCAGAATGAACAAAATTTCTTAGAAATGAAGCACCAATTGCCCCACAGTGAGCGCCAAACTGTTTTGGTCAAAAATCAGACTAGGATGATGCAACCAAATCTTATTTTGTGAGGTGTGATGCTTGAATGAATGAATGAATGAATGAACGAATGTATGAACAACTTGTAAATGAAATGAACAAGAGACACAAGGATTTATACGATGAAAAAGCCCTTGATCAATATATGATCTCCGGCATAAAAAACCTTGGGTGATGGAAACTACCGATCACCAACTATATTTAACAAGTAAAGGTTACAATTCGGGATGATAACAAGCTTGTTACAAGGATCACTAGTGTGCAAAATGTGAAATCGCCAATATGTTGCAGAGAGTTTTCGAGTGTGTATGTTTGATAACTTATTCTTACTATTCAAGCTCGTTATCCCCTTATAAAAATGGAAATAAACTAAATAACAAACAATCCGCAAATTGTGCTAGCTTCCCACGACTTCCATAATGGTCATACAAGCCATGCACGTGTAGAATAATAGAGCATATTCTCCTAGAATCTCGGCAAGACTAAGTCCCATGCGAATACCCCTGTAAAACAAGTTCAAATATAGTGGAAACAACCGTTAGTGAGGATAATAATGAGGATCCTAGATCCTTAAACCTGCAACGTCTTCTGAGGATCCTTAATTAAAACAGAATTGAGGATCCGTGATCCTGGCTGCACTTGAGGATCCGTGATCCTTAGGTTTAGAAAATCCATCCCTAACAATCTCAACATCATTTTTATTAGTGAGTCCACAAGCTATTCATTTATTACCAATCCGTTCTAAATTACCAATAAAACTAGTTCAACACATAGTATGCACCACCATTCAAGCATGTAGTACAAGCCACTAATGCATACGTCTACAAATCTTGAAATTGGACAACAACCTTCATATGGATTAATTCAAACACACCTTCCTCATATAAAATTTCTAACAAATTCATTTATATCACATTCTATACTTAATTACCATGTTATTGCTTACAACGTCACCTTCTAACTTCACCTAGGCATTTCATCAAACACTTGGTGTGCGTATGACTAACAAACCATATTGTACAACTAATTTATGCATGACCTTCCAAGTTCATACATAATTCATCAAATCTTCCTACTAATCAACAAATATTATTCACACATATTCATCAAACATAACAAACACCACATTTCCTTTAATTCATCTAACAAGATTCCATCATACACAACATGGTACACCAACATTGAACAAGAATTGAACATGGTGAAATACCCATGTCATCTTCATCATTCAACTAGTGGGTTTTCATCTTTAAACATCAAATTAATCGAAATTATGCCTAACACATATTTCCTAAGATGATGCTAACACATATTCATGCTCAATTTCATACAAATTCATGGATTGATCATAACCCACTTCATATCAAAACCACCAAATCGTAAATTACAACTTACCAAGTGATTTATAGGGCTAGATGATCAAGAATTCATGTACATGCATTAGATTTGGGCTGAATTCCCTTTTCAATTTGATCAAAATGCATCTTTTGAGCATTCTCCCTTTCTTCTCTCTTGTTGGTGTCGACACACACACACAAAACACATACAAACTACTGACTTTTCCATTTAACCAAAACTTCATCTCAAATCTTTAATTTCAGCCCCTCATGTTTGTTACTTGCTCATAATTGTCCCAATTTCATTCCTTATTTGTTTTGACTAACTATTTAACTAGGTTAGGCAGCCTAGTCATCTTATTTTATGCTTTATCATATTAAAACATATGGCCAATGTAAAAAATTTGAGTTTTGGGGTACAATAATATGGTGTCGACACACACACACAAAACACATACAAACTACTGACTTTTCCATTTAACCAAAACTTCATCTCAAATCTTTAATTTCAGCCCCTCATGTTTGTTACTTGCTCATAATTGTCCCAATTTCATTCCTTATTTGTTTTGACTAACTATTTAACTAGGTTAGGTAGCCTAGTCATCTTATTTTATGCTTTATCATACTATACATACTTATATTAAATTTTACCTTTCGGTCTTGATCGAGTCTCGGATTATATGGGTCACTAATCACGAGAACACACGGGTTTGAGTTCAAGTACTCACTTCTTTGTACTTGATTTCACTCAAACCTAGGCTCTAATACCAACTTGTTACACCCTTACACGTTTTAACCAAATGACGCAGCGGAAATACGAACTTAAAAAGTTTCTTTCATTATATCCATTCTAACATACTTGGAAGTACGTTAAATCACTCTTTTACATTTGATAAATTAATCATTTCTATAAGTTAAATAAAACCTAACATACTTATATTAAATTACAAGACCACACACACTCTTATAATCCATGTCTTGACTCGATCTTCAACCGCTTACACTCCATGATGAAAATCCATAATCCTGTACAACCTGCAAACACCGCATACAATCACATCGTTAGCAACCGGTGACATCATATTTAAGTTTTAAACATGCATAATTAGGCATCAACATCTCATGCATTCGCTTATATTAATCCACTCTTCCATCCATTTGAACATCATCGTTGGACTTCAGTGTCAAACCTCAACTTCTATTATTAATATACCTGCACTTGCATTTCATTCTCAATAGAAAAACGGTTAGCATCACATATTCTTCAACGCATTGATGAGCGACATCTTTAAATATGCACATAGCGTTAAACTACGTTCATTGGATCACATCACGTGTAAACACTACCATATGTCCACAAACTTACATATATGTTCCATACATACATCTCATTAAAACATCGACACCTAGTTCTTACACTATACATTTATATGCTTCCTTATGTACATTCAAGACATAATCACCTATCGAACACTACCATATTATTGTACCTTAATCGTGCATAATAATTTGCCTATAAACATACATAGGAACAAGTTTCATCTTCACTTTTGTATAATACATTCTAATTCATTCGTTCCCACAAGCTTAATTGTTCATAAAGCCTACGCGTTTACATGAACTAGAACTCTTAAATTTTACCTATTACATTAAGGTTGGTACTTTCATATGTTTAACAAAGCTTACAAAGCCTTTCGGGAACTTTACAAAGCATCGTGACAGGAATGGGATCAACCGAATACGCGAAACGAAGAAATCAGCAAACCTGGCAATAGGCATCACGTCGGCGACGCCCAGACTCGCGTCCCCGACGACCCACAGAAAATCGCGTCGGCAGAAAAGTCTGTAAGCAGTCAGTTTTTGTGTCGGAAGCAGGACAGGGCGTCGGCGACGCCTCCCCCATGTTCCAAACGCTCTTTTGCTTTATTTTGGCTCGTTCGGCCCGTTTCCGAGTCGCGTTTCAACCTGAACTGACCCAAAACATTCCAAAAAGCCCTGTAACATCCTATAGCACCCCCTAATACCCCATAACATCCCGTAACATTCTCGTAACATCCCGTAACATTACCCTTTGGCTAAATCTTTCGATTAAAGTTTTGACCCGTATGACGAAGTTTCACCGGGGTTAACATCGTACGACCATTACAACCATTCCAATCCTAACATTTCCATTATTTGTAAAACCTTACTTGATTTTAATTATCATGCTTAAATAACTAGTACATAACTTTACTTAAACAAAATAAGAAGTGATTCCAGAAATCACTTACCTTAGTGTCCGTATTTGCATCCGTTACCTCGCCTACTTTTGATCCATTAGCCTTCCATGCTTCTATCCATCTTGATATGATCCCTGTACTTTCACGTCATCGCAATCACATTCTTATTAGCATACATGATCATGCATGTTAACGATCATATCTCCCATTTCACTTTCATTAGTCAATTCTAGCAAGCATAAGACATATACCCAAATTCACATCTTTTCAAACTCATATAATTCATCATGTCATCACATATAACACATATTGATATAACATGCACTATATGACTTTATGTAATCTTACTATCGTGACAACAAGTCTAACCATGCTTCTTATGCGCAATTGACTTTCAGAAGTCAACGGTCTATCATATGAACTTTCGACTTAACCTCGTATATCTGTGTCATCATATTAGTTATACTAATGACACACTATATATATATATATATATATATTCTATACTCATGATGCAATATACTTATAACCATATGATCACCTAGTTATATCATGTATGTATAACCAATTTAATACGAGTTAAAGCTCTCATGGTCCTACAATTGTCAACCACATTCAACGCTAGTAATTTAACATAATCTCAACATCATTCTTTATTAGAGAGTCCACAAGCTATTCATTTATTACCCATCCATTCTAAATTACCAATAAATAACTAGTTCGACACATAGTATGCACCACCATTCAAGCATGTAGTACAAGCCACTAATGCATACTTCTACAAATCTAGAAATCGGACAACAACCTTCCTATGGATTAATTCAAACACACCTTCCTCATATAAGCTTTCTAACAATTTCATTGGTATCACATTCTATACTTAATTACCATGTTTTGCTTACAACATCACCTTCTAACTTCACCTAGGCATTTCATCAAACACTTGGTGTGCGTACGACTAACAAAGCATATTGTACAACTAATTTATGCATGACCTTCCAAGTTCATACATAATTCATCAAATCTTCCTACTAATCAACAAATATTATTCACACATATTCATCAAACATAACAAACACCACATTTTCTTTAATTCATCTAACAAGATTCCATCATACACAACATGGTACACCAACATTGAACAAGAATTGAACATGGTGAAATACCCATGTCATCTTCATCATTCAACTAGTGGGTTTTATCTTTAAACATCAAATTAATCGAAATTATGCCTAACACATATTTCCTAAGATGATGCTAACACATATTCATGCTCAATTTCATACAAATTTGTGGATTGATCATAACCCACTTCATATCAAAACCACCAAATCGTAAATTACAACTTACCAAGTGATTTATAGGGCTAGATGATCAAGAATTCATGTACATGCATTAGATTTGGGCTGAATTCCCTTTTCAATTTGATCAAAATGCATCTTTTGAGAATTCTCCCTTTCTTCTCTCTTGTTGGTGTCGACACACACAAAACACATACAAACTACTGACTTTTCCATTTAACCAAAACTTCATCTCAAATCTTTAATTTCAGCCCCTCATGTTTGTTACTTGCTCATAATTGTCCCAATTTCATTCCTTATTTGTTTTGACTAACTATTTAACTAGGTTAGGTAGCCTAGTCATCTTATTTTATGTTTTATCATATTAAAACATACGGCTAATGTAAACATTCGAGTTTTGGAGTGTTACACTTTCGGTTATGACCATTTCGGTCAAGCCAAAGTTCGAATCAAACTTGGCTACGTGATCAACCAAACGGTGGAAAAGGAAAACCTTTGATCAACCATGGATCAAGAGTAACAGCTCAGAAAGAAGATGAAAAGTGATTGTAGAAATTGGTGGGCGCTAATGAAGAAACACCAAATTAATCTGATGATTAGATTGTGGTTTGTGCCTCGACAAAATAAGGTTAATCTTCTTTCGTTCTCTTCAAAGCAGCCAAGATGATCCTGCAAAACAATCAACACATCGTAAGCTCGTTACAAGGAGGAGAATAGAGAAGACGTAAATTTTCATTAAAGTTATATTTAAGATAGCGTTCAAGTTTCCATTTACAAGTAACTTAAAATCAGATCGTATAAATGTTTAATTTAAATTTATTTTTATGGTTTTCGGTGGATGTGAAACATGGGTAAATATTCTTTTGAATATATTTCTTTGGATTGTTATACTGAGCCAATATAGATATCGATTGAAACCCTGCAGCGTAGCGCGAATAATCTTACTAGTTATTTGTAAGTATCCATTTAATGTTTGCATAAATTACGATATACAAATATGACCTTATTTTTATTTTTATATAATTCATACAATACATGAAAATTCTGTTGACTATATATTGTGTTCAGGTATTTATTTTATTTTAGTAAAAATAATATTGAACAAGTCTTAAGCCCATGCGTTGCGAGTCGAGGGCATAAAACCGTGCTATCAGCGTGGGGTGAGAGGGTGTAAAAGGTTGATAACTGAACGTCGACAAAAACTAAAGAAAACGTAAAACAAATACACTAAATTATAACACCATTTCAGGAAAAAAAATTACGTTGAAACGTAAACCATGTTGTATTTATATCGACACACGCACATAAAAAACACGTAAAACTTTATGGAGTAAAAATGACACTTTACAAAGTTTTTAAAAAGTTGAGAATCTATAAATGTCAGTGTTAAAAGTTGAAATAAAACAAAAAACAAAATCCAAAAGAAAAAAAATGACAAGGCACTATTCATCGATAGACCACATGGTGTGAGCGCTCTTTCTCGGCGTTGTTGCCAATCGACGCCCACAACGTCCTCTCCGCATTATTCACTGCATGGTTAATTGGGCTTGAGATTCTTTACCAGCGTTAAAGGGCAAACGCTGCATGACGTGGACGGGCTTTATTGGTTGATTTAAGTTTATGTAATTTATGTTTTTATTTAATTAATATTAATGTTCTTAAATTAAGTTAAATCAAATGTATATAATTTTTAAATAGAAAATAATATTATTAAATAGGTGCCATGTGTCGAATAACGTTCATTCCCACACCCTACTTTTCCCATCACGCCACTTTTCTGACGCGCGCTGAAACGTCGTCTACGTGTCGAATAACGCCCAAGTTTCAAGCCCTTCCACACCGTGTGATCTTATGATGAATTAATTTATGCATTTAAAATATTACATTTTTATTAATAGCTTTTAAAATAAAAATACATCTGACATGAACATTCATAATACTAGGATGAATAGTCTTTTATTCATAGTAAGCTTTAAGATTTATCTATTATGTAATAAAATTTTAGTTTTTAGTTATTTTACTATAAAAGTTAAATGATATAACAACCCTCCTTTTAAAATATTCTAATACGACCTAAAATACACCCCGTATACGTATAATAGCCCTAAATACCTTTAATTTAATAAAATGAAAATAAAAACAAGATTTAATGGTCTCTCGCGGGGCGCGTAGCCTTTGGCTACCTCCTACGCGGGCCGCGACAACAAGGAGATCAGGCGAGCCCCAGAGCCGCCACGTGGCACCACTTGTGTCAAGCCTAGTGGCGAGTCAGCCAAGCTAGGGCCAACCCTAGCTGGCATCACGGGCCGCGAAGGCCCTGAAAGATTGCTACGCGGGGCGCGACAAGGTCCGAGATCAGCACTATATATAGAGGTCGTTGGCTTCAGTTCACAATTCGTCCCAATTTTCTTTCTCTCAAAATTTCTGATAGTAGGCGTGATCTCCGGATATAATACCCCCCTAATTAACGAAGTTTTGACCCGTTGTAAGTATCATAACCCCGGTTACGTATTAGATATACTGCCCGATTGATCCAGGGTTCCGTAACGGCTGTCGTGGTTCTGCCTGACGTAGTATTTGGAATGCCGTCTCGGGGAGGGTATTACTAATGTAAATATTGGGTTATTATACTAACGCGTGTGCATTTGTGTATTTAATAGATAATCACCAGGAAACCCTAAAGGAAAACCTAAGACAGCAATGTGAGTAATCTCCTTTTTGCAAATTATTTTTACAAAACCTCACATAATTAATAATATATTAAACAGTGATTGAGTATTTGTATTCTACAATTATCGTCGGTATGTTGGGGTTTTGTATACAAAATTTGTTACTACCTTGCGAGGAGTAACATGACCACAAGTCGGGTTGACAATACCGTGGGTGGTAATTAAGTAGATGGAAACAAATGTAATTGCGCGACCGCCCTCAATACTGTACAATGGTTTTACTTAACTTGATTAAAATGGGATTCACTCACCAGTATTTTCCACTGACAAAATGTTTTTAAACGCGTTTCAGGTAACAAAATGTGAAAGCCAAATAGAAGCTAGTTGGACAGCACTGAGGCTTGGAAAAGTGGCAATAAAGTCACCAAAAATAAAGAGATGTTTTATTTAAATAAAATAGGGTTTATCCCTATAAAAATGTGTGTGCTTGAAACTTGGGATTTTCCCATGTGTTTAATATATTAAAAGCGTAGTATTTTACTCAGATAAAATATTTCCTAACTATGGTCCTGATGTAATTTCCGCTGCCAAAATGATAAACACCTGGATACCACCAAAACTGGCCGCGGCGGCCCGTTCCCGGGTAGTATAGGGGACGAGGGTTGTGACCGAAGGTGGTATCAGAGCTAAGCCACTGATCCAGCCACAGAAGTGTTCTGCTGACACCAAAATGTTATATGTTAGGAAATTAATTACGAAAATACGTGTATATTTTTATTTTATTGTTGTGTGTTATTTGACTATTTGTTAGTTTACAGTATGAGCGATCAAGGACCCTCCGACGCTTATCGTTAGTTGTCCGGCTCACCTAGGAGCGAAGGCACCTCTTCACAGCCTGCCCTCTCAGGGTATTCAGCTGACAATGAAGATGGGATATTTGTGTTTAAGGCTCAGTCTGAAGAGCCATTCCCTCCTAAAAAGAGAGGATAATTCAGTAGAGGAGCACATGAGCGTAGGAAGAGAATGAAAAAGTTACAACAGCAGCGAGTGCTAGCAGCCGCTAAGAGAGAAACAGATACCCACACCCAAGACATGCTCAATAGGAGTTTAGCAAACTTCCATATCTTAGCAACCACAGCTGCTGACCCAAACTTGGAGCAACTCATAACCCTTCAACCACTACCCTTGTTTCCCACACAGCCAATGGAGATTGAAAACAACCCAGAAAACCAAGTCCAAATGCATGATTTTAACTCCGAAGAGATACCTAGGATACCAGCACCCAATCCCTTAGACCCAGACTACGGCTCGTGGTTTGATGATCATAGGGATTATGTACAACGCTACCACCTAACAGACGAACCCATGCCAAACCTAGCAGCTTACCCAGGTCTGGACCCTCTAGATCTCTACTATGATAATGATGAATACATTAGGGAAATCCTAGAGAATCCATACCCCAGGAAGAACCCATGCCATAGTACCCAGATCTAGTACCAGCACCTGCACCCCCAATGAGTGCAGAAAATGTGCAAGAGCTCCGAACCTTCGGTGAGGAGATTTTAGAAAATAGTGACAGCATGAGGCAGATCGGAGAACGACTCGTCTGGAAGTACGACGAGCGTAATATGGAGTTCTGGATGAACCCATATCCGTGATGGTGATAGTAATAATAATATAATATATATATATATATATAATATGTGTGTATGAAAAAAAAATTATATATCTATCGTAGTATAGACCACTTTGTGGTTAGTGATGCATATTAGTATTGTAATTTTTATTCCAGTTCCAGTTTGTATTAGATGCATACTATAAGAAAAGAGTAAATCGCAATGTTCGACGTTTTTGACCAATATATGTGTTGTGTGATTATTTGCCTTAAATATTATTTTGTGATATTAATAATTGGCAAATGTTTAAAATTCAGATGGACAACGAAGTGAACCAGGAAAACCAGAATAATGATAACCAGAATGACAGTAACCCGAATAACGACAACCCGAACAATGATAACAATGGAAACCAAGTGGATAACATTGCCATCCAACACATAGTGGCACAAGGAATATTAGATGCAATGCCATATATTATCAAAACGGTTAAGGAAGCAGATAATAAAAGTAAACGTGATAGTAAACGACCCATTGAACCTGAACACAGCGTAAACAATGGACCCATACTTCAAGCGCCCATTCCCAAAAGAAGAAGAACCATGTCTTATGGTTGTTCTTATAAAGAATTCCGGTATGGTAAACCAATAGAATTCTCGGGCAATGAAGGGGCCGTTGCATCTCTACGCTGGATAGAAAAGACTGAAGCAGTCTTAAAAATAAGCAAGTGTGCGGAAGAGGATAAGATAATGTTTGCTTCCAATTTGTTTAAGAACTCAGCCTTGGAATGGTGGAACACTATCCTCCAGTCTAGGGGAAGTGATAGGGTTTACAATATGGAAAGGGAAGAATTTAAGAACATGGTGGAAAGGAAATTATGCCATCCCAATGAAAAGGAACAGATACCAAATAAGTTCCTAAACCTTAGGATGACTGGAGTAGATAGTAAGGGGTACACTACATTATTCTTTGAATATGATAGAATAGTGCCAACCCTCGCATCACCTGAACCAGTATTAATCTCCCGTTACATCTGGGGATTAATCAGTGAAATTAGGCATGTAGTCAAGGTAGCCATACCTCAAACCATAAAAGAAGCTGTGGAACTAGCAAACACCTTGTTGGTGCAGTTGTATGTCGACTTCATCTTAGTTCGAGTCTTAGATTAGAACTGATAGATCAGGGCTTGTAGTATGAGATTTTTAGGGTTTTGAATAGTGTTTTAAGTTGATCTCGCTTGAAACAAGGTAGTTCGCTTGAAGATGACATGTACCATTTCAAGCGAAATCAACATAAGCTATTTCGCTTGAAATGGCATGTGTGTCCTTCAAGCGAAACCCTATCCCTATAAATAGCCTTGAAGCGAATTCAGTTGTAACAGTTCTGATTTCCGACGCCGAGGTGCTGTCGAGGTGTCTCCAGCTTTGTAAACGCATTTTGAGTAATACAAGAGACAATTAATAGTGATTCTAGTGTTATACAAGCTAAACAAAGACAGAATCAATGAATTCCGCCTCTGATTTTGTCTGAGCACTCTTCTGATCGACTCATTAGATCGTCACACGATCCTACATGTGGTATCAGAGCTCAGGAGGAAGAGTTCTTACCGTTTAGCTCGTTTTCGCTGGAAATTTATGACTTCTACACCTTCTTTTCAAAATTAATCAAGTTTTCACGGTTAAAATGGACTGATTTTCACATATAGTGTGCGAAACATTGAATTAACAAATCCTTGAAAGAATCAGACATAAAATCGGCTTAAAACTTGATCAATGTTGCAAAAATCAGATCGAATTGATGATGTCAGCACATTTCAAGCGAACTCAGCAGTTTGATTTCGCTTGAAAACGAGGTTTCGCTTGAGTTTTTGACCTCATTTCGCTTGAAATTGAGGTTTCGCTTGAAAAGTTGCTAGTTCGCTTGAATCATCAAGCGAAATCTGTCATTTCGCTTCAACATACTATCCCGCTTGAAATCTTTGATCTCGCTTGAAGTGTATGTGCAGGTCATTTCGCTTGAAGACATAATTTTGCTTGAAAGTGTGTTCGTGTGAAATTTGTCGGGACTGTTTGAAAAATGGCAATGATGTTTGATGAAAAAGAAAATGATCATATTGAACGATTAAATGATGGATATGGTTGGTATAGCAGTTATGAACAAGATGATAAAAGGATTTGGATTATGCGACTTGAAAATTTTCTGTGTAAAAAGAATGAGACATTGGAGGAGTTGGAAAGCAGATTTAACTATTTACTAGACAAATTGAAAATATATGAGATAAAGTTGACAGATGCTGAAAAAGTATCAAAGCTTGCAGATGCATTACCTGCAGAATGGGATGATATTTTGAAAAATCTAAGATTAAATTCTGGTTTCTCTGGGTTCTCAAAATTACGTCCATCGGAGCTCTTCAAAAAGCTCAAAACACACAGTTATGAGAATGATAATAAGAAAAGAGAATTGATGGACAAAATAAAAAGAAACCTAGAGAACATAAGTTTGAATGTAATTGTTGAAATAGATAAAAGAATATGTGTGTGTCTTGCAGCAAAAAATGTCATGAACTATGACATTAAGAGGGGTTGTTATATTGATAAAAATGCGAATCCTCTTGATTTCGTTAAAATTTTTTGTGCAGGAACATTCTGGAAAGAGACAGAGAAAATTTCAAAGAATGAAGAATCTGAGAAGTTTGAATCTTCGATTTCTGAATCAGTATGCTCTAAATGTGAAAAATTTGAAGTTGATAATGTCAAACTCTTGAAGGATGCGGAAAGTTTGATATTGGAAGTCAAAAAGATGAAAGTGTAACATGTGTTAAAAACGATTTTATATAGAGAAAGGCAAAGTACATATATATACTTTAAGGCTTCCAAGCTTTACATAATGTGTAAGATTACTAAACTCCGTTATGTTTACACAAAAAAAAAACTTCAAGGCAAAGGAAAAAAAACAGGTGAAAAAAACATTAAAAGAAATCAAATAAAGTCAAAGAAAAATAGTAAAAGGGGTATAACAAGAATAAAGAAAAATGTAAAAGTAGTAAATGAGACAAATGTTTTGTGGAATTGATATCTGGATCTAATTGGTATAGAGACAATGCATTAAATGCATCAATCACTGAACAAACTTTTTTTTTAACCATTCAGAATTATTCATAAGACCATTGGGTATGGGGATCGGCATAGGGCCGTCCCCCCCCCCCCCCTTTAGCCTCGTCGAACACCGCCCCCTTGGGGCCCGGCACAGCGGTTCCGTCCGATTTTGGACGTTGGAGACGGGCCAGACTTTTTGAATGTGGTGGGCCATGTAACGGTAACTTGCAACATTTAAAAAAAAAAAAATTCACCCCACCACTATAAATTCAACCCCTTTTCACCCCACTTTTTTACCAAACTACTCCCACTTTTCTCCCATTTTTATAAAAAAAAAATACCTCTCCCAACCTTAAAAAAATTATGGATCCCTACAACCCAAATAATCCCAACTCAAGTTCACACTCGTTTTCGTCATCCGGCTACACACCCGTAATGGACAACGCTTTTGCGGGTTACCAACAAATGCCAAACGCTTTCAACCAATACCCGTTCAACCCATATCAAATGCAACAACCCAACATGCCACAAGCACCTCAAACACAAATCGAGGAAGAAGATGATGACATAGAGGTTGTGCCAGAAACGCAACCTTAACCTTCAAAAAAGAAAAATAAAAAGGGAAAGGGAAAGGGTAAAGAGGAAGACGCACCGGGCAAACAAATGCAACAATGGTCAAAAATTGAGGAAGAGGCGTTGGCGAAAGCATATATTAACTCTTCAACGTCTCCTATAGTCGGTAAAATATTATTATTCTTATATTATTATTGTTATTAAATATTATTTGTACATTATATTTTTATTGTTGTTATTAAATATTTATTTGTACACTATATTTTTCTTACAAACTATTATTATTATTGTTACTAACTTGTAGGTAACAATCAACTAAGCGATTCGTTTTGGCAAGAAGCCCTTGATATATTCCACGGGCTTATGGAACAAGGCGAGTACAGAACCATTGATTCTATCAGCTCGAAGTGGCGCAAGATTAATACGTTGATCAACCGCTTTTGTGGGTTTTATAACACAACGCTCGCCAACAAACCGAGTGGGTGGAACCACGAAGATGTTTTCAATGAAGCGGTGCGTTTATACGAAAATGAGAGCAAAGCTCCTTTCCCACATGTCCGTGCTTGGCTAGTTGTAAAGGATCACCCAAAATGGAAGGGATGTCAAAATGAGGTTGCACAAGCGAAACGAGCAACGAAACGGTCTAAAACTTTCGAGTCAGGAAGTTATAGCGTTGGAGGCTCAACCGGTCGTTGCCAAATAAATATCAACGACGAGCCCGACTATGAGGAGGAGCCGATTGAAGATGGAGAACGTCCCCCAGGAAGGGACAAAAGTAAAAAAATAGCGGCTGAAAAAAGGAAGCAAGCCGCATCAGGAAGTGGTGGTGGTTCGAGGTTGGAAGGTGTTATGGCCGAGTTGAAATCATTCAAGGAAATCTTTAACGACACACAAACCGAGAAGGTAAAGATGAAAAAAAAAACTAGCCGATGAGAAGCTAAAGAAGCAACAAGAAGCGCACGAGTTGGAGGAATGGAAAATAATGACGGCCGACCTTAGCTCATATCCACCGGAAGACCGTCTCATTTTACAAATGATGAAGGACAAAATTAGGAAAAAATGGAGTGGGGGAGTGTAGTTTTTTTTAAATGTAACTTTAGGTTTTTTTTTAAGTGTGTTTTTTTTTAATTTAAATGTAACTCTAGGTTTTTTTTAGGTGTGTTTTTTTTTATTTAAATATAACTTTAGGTTGTTGTTTTTTAAGGTTTTATTTAAATGTAACGTTTTTACTTTTATTTACTTTGTTTTCATTAATTATTTAAATCAAATAAATAATAATAAAAAATGGAGGAGGAGCATCCCTGCACCCTTGGATAGTCTCCAAGGGGAGGGTCCTTCTCCTTTGCCTACGTGGCGCTTATGTGGAGGATAGTCCTTTGGAGACTATCTTCCCCCATACCCAATGGTCTAACTAACAAAGCTAAATACAAAAACAACCGTTATAAATGAAAAAAAGTTACATCAATAAAAGCCCGTCATGTGGATTAATAGATCTTAGTCATCGTTAAAAGATCTTTTAACATATAATAATAATACCAATACCAATAACAATAATATAATTATTAAAAGATAAAGATAAAGATTAGTGATATCTATGTATTAATTAATAAAGTTAAAATTTTGAGACTGAAGGAGAAAAATGACGTATAACATTAATTGGAATGCTTTATTAGAATTTAGATAAGACTAAAACCCTTTATCCATGAGTATTTTTAGGTATCATTGTTAACATATAAATAAGCAACTTGAATATGCATACATGTGTTGTAACATGTGCTTAGGGGGTTTTTTAAAAAAAAACTAGAATTTTCCTTTGTAACCCTAAAGTTTTTATCTTTAACAATTTAAGTTTAAAGTTTAATCTTTGTTTCCTTTTAACCCTAAAGTTTTAATATTTGACAATTTAAGTTTAAAGTTTTAATCTTTGGTAATTTAACCCTTTTGATTAATTTGATTTTTCACTTCTAATTCAAAAGTTTCTATCTTATACGATTTAACTACTTTGATTAATTTGATTTTTCACTTCTAATTCAAAAGTTTCCATCTTTTGCAATTTAACCACTTTGATTTTTTTTACTTATGTGTGGTAATCTTGGCTTTGGGGTTTTTTAAACAAAAAATGGTTATGCATATGGTTGTTAAAACCTTGGCTTTTGGGGGTTTTTTTAAAAAAAATTAATGTTTTTACTTTTCACCCAAAAGTATTTCATAAATTACTTTTAACCCAAAACTATTTGTTTTTTTTACTTTTAACACAAAACTTTTTATCTTTTGCAATCTATCCTCACAACTATTTTTTTATTTTCAGCTTTGGTCCTTTATAGTTTTTGTTTTCCGCAAATTTTTCGCTTTATACTTCGTTCTAAATTTTGTGACTTAACACATCGGAACGTGCGTCTTTGGTTTAACGTTTTTACGTTTCGTTCTAAATTTTACGAGTTAACACGACGCAACGTGCGTGTGTGGGTGAACGTTTTTACATCGTCTATTTTTTCCCGTTTGACAGGTTCAACATAACGTGCACGTCTTAAATCGACTTAATTATAACTAAAGAATCTCTGCCGCATTGCGGCGGGTCGTAATTCTAGTTATATTCTATAATTTAGTATATTAGATGAGGGTGGGGGTTAGGTCGGATTAACAAAGTCATTGTAGTTAATGTGTTACTTTCCTTGAAGTCAGGGGCGGACCCAAGTTAGCCCGTGGGTGGGCGGCCGCACCCCTTGAAAAAAAATAATTTAGTGTTATTTTTCGCGAAAAACCCTGACCGCACCCCTTGGAAAATTTCGACCGCACCCCTTGGAAATTCTGACCGCACCCCTTAGAAAAAAATGTTAGGAATTTATATAAAAAAAATTTGTGAACACGGATTTAAACCCGACCCAATTATGTAAACAAGTTAGCCTACTAATCTCTTTAAATAAAACTTGTATTCCTATAACCCAATATCAAGCCCAATTATATAAGTTTATGTTAAAGTCCAACCCAATTACCCAAATAACTAAATCAATTAAACAAAACATAACCCAACTAACCCAATCGACCATTCATCTCCTCCGGCCCTCCCCTCTCTGCTGCCAGCGACCAAGAAACAGAAACATCAGTGAGTGCAGACTCTGTTCGATCGATCAGCCACATCCCACAAATCTCGCCGCACAGTACCACACACCGCACTCTTGAATTTATAGAGGTACCTTGATTTCATTATTCAAAAATCTAAATAAGGCTGTTGTGTTCCCTCGGATCATCTTCCGTTAGAAATTGCTTCTACTCTTTGAATATGAAGAATATCAATTCAAATAAGGCTATTGAACACAGCTGTAATATTTAATAATGAAATCTAAATATTATTAAATATTAAAGCCAAACCGCCATTCATTATTAAATAATGAAATCATTTTTTTGTTAATTTAATTGTTGATTTCATTATTAAATATTAAAACTGTTTATATTACTTGTGTTTTTTAATTATATATTAAGGAATATTGTTTATTTTTCGGCAATCAAGAATGTGAAGACCGACTTGCATAATCGGATTGGCGATGAGAATTTAAGTGATAGTTGTATATGTTATATAGAGAAAGACTTGCTTAAGAAAGTACTTCTAGATGATGTTTTGGATAGATTTCAAAAAATGAAAACCCGTAGGGCGACATTTTAAATATGTTTGTAACAACGTTTGACGTGTTTTGATTATTATATAAATTTTAGTTTGATGTTCTTTTTTTACATGACCTGACCCGAACCAATTTTTTTATGTATATATTTAGACGCGTAAAATTTTTAAAAATTTTCCGCACCCCTATGGAAAAATTTCTGGGTCCGCCACTACTTGAAGTTAAGGGTTCGAGCCCACGAAGATGGATTTACTGTAATTAAAGTCGTTAAAAAGGTATATTAGATAAGGGGAAAGTTCTTGTACAAATAATCTTAACATACTAAACATACAAATTGAAGGAAAACTCAAAAAGACAATGTGTCATTTTTGTAATTATCAATAACTATCAAATTTACTCTACAAATATACCTAAAAAAACTAAAAAAAAACTAACCCCCCCCCCAAAAAATTATTATTATTATTTTTGCTAACAAAATGTAGCGATTTTTTATAAAAAATATTAAAAAAAATTGTGTTTTTTAGGTATTTTTGGTTGAGTTCACATTTGTATAGTAACTTTGATAGTTTGTGGTAATTACAAAAATGTCTCCTTGTCTTTTTTAGTTTTCCTTCAATTTGTATGTTTAGTATGTTAAGATTATTTGTATTTGATCTTTTGCCTATTAGATAATTTGCTTATAGTTATTAAGATACTATATTTTATAAAATTATGAGTATGTCACTCGGACACGCTTATTTTTAGGCTCAAGCTATCTACACACCAAGTGTATAGATAGCCAACCAAAAAAGGTGTCTTTTGTCCTATGTGCATACCCTGCAGTGTCGAGCTGTGGTCAAAGCGCGACGTTTTGGTCCGGTCAACCAGACAAAGACTGACGGGTCTGTTGACCGGACCAACATGCCGAGCTTTGGCCGCGTTTTGGTCCTGTCAACCAGTGTCTGGTTGACAGGACCAAAACGCGGCCAAAGTTCGGCGTTTTGGTCCGGTCAACAGACCCGTCAGTCTTTGTCTGGTTGACCGGACCAAAACGCCGCGCTTTGGCCACAGCTCGACATTGCAGGGTGTGCATATAAGACAAAAAACAACTTTTTAGTGTGCCAATAGGCAAATGGGTGTGGAAATAGTTACACCCTATTTTTATCTACTTGTGAACATAAATCTTAGACTAGAAGGAGTGGGGGCCGGCTAGGACCGGCGCCGGTCCCCCACACCGCCCCCCTCCATCCCACCCGTCTTCACCAGCAAACCCAAGCCGGGCTTGCCGGGCCACCTTTGAAGATATAGCCGTTAATAACGGCTAGTTTTATAAAAAAAAAAAAAAAAAAAAAAAAAAACACCTTTTTCAATTTAAATATATACCCATTCTTTATACCATTTCTTCAATATTTCACCCATTCTTCTCCCATTCTCATCCATTTTTATAAAAAAACACTCCCATTTTTATACCAATCTTTTATAAAAAAATATCTCTTCATCCACAATGGCATCTAATCCTTGGTGGTCCGGCTCTTCTTCGGATGAAGAGGAGATGTTTTTCGCAAGCGCTATGGTACAGGCGGCGCAGATTCTTTTGGAAGAGGAAGAGGAAGAGGACTCGATGTCATTAATGGAATCGGTCCGGACACCCGTTTTACAGTTTCAGGGGTTGAATATAGACGCGGGTATTATCTTGCTGACGGAATATATCCGTCTTGGTCTACAATTGTCAAGACTATTTCATATCCTGAAGACGAAAAAAGGAAAAAATTCGCCAAGCGTCAAGAAGGTGCAAGAAAAGACATCGAACGTTGTTTTGGTGTTTTAAAAAAAAAAATGGGCCGTCCTTGATCAACCGGCACGTGCGTTCACACCGAAGCGGTTGCGCCTGATTATGTACGCTTGCATTTTGCTCCATAACATGATTATTGAAGACGAAGGTCGGGCGATTTGTGAGTATGATGAGAATGCATCTTACGGGAATACTGTCCCGGTAGATCCAACGCAACAGGATTTAAACTCGTTCGCGCTAACCAACGACTTCACGCATATAAACCTTCAACAGGATTTGGTAGAACATATTTGGAACAACGTTAACGTAGCGGACGGTGCCGAAGACGAAGACGAAGACGAGTAGTTTAGTTTTTTTTTAGGAAATGTAATATTTTTTTTATTTTTCGGAAATCTATTTTTTTTTTTTTTAGGAAATGTAATTTTTTTTTATGTTATGAAATGAATTTATTTATGTTGTATTTGTTAATTTTTATAAAGTTTTTATTAAGTTAATAAAGTAAAACTTAGAAAATTATAAAATAATGAGGTGGGGTAGCCCCATCCTCCATCCCCCTCAATTATGAAGGAGGCCCATCCCCCACGAGCCGCCTACGTGGCGCTTATGTGGAGGCTCATCCCCGTGGGGATGGGCCTAACCACTCCTTCTAGTCTTACTCAAAATCTTGTTGTCAAAAAAATCTCACAATTTATTATTTAAAGTCTGAAACGTATATGGGGTGTCATACTGTGATTACTCATGAGAATCGGCACAACCAATAAAGTGATGCCACGTAAGAAAAGTTAGTAAAAACATACAACGTGGCCTTTGAAATGGCTGCTAATCAACTCATCTCCTCCTATCCATTCAAAACAAACCTGTTGTTGAAGAAAGAGATAGAAACCACCGTATTTCTTTCTAGATATTTCTCTTCCAATTTTCCCTCCTAACACAGAGCCTTTTATAACATCTCAATGACGTGAACATTCATATTGCGATTCGTTAACTGAAGAATCAATGGAGTGTTTTGGAGCTCCACACATGACTGCAACAATGGCGGCCTTTACGAGCCCTAGATTCATGAATTATACCCTCAGACGCCACTTTTCGTTACTCAAACACTGTAGGTTTTCGAGTTTATCTTCTCCGTCATCGTCGTTGTTGAAGAGGATTAGGTGTAGCGCTAAGAGCGATAACTGTGTAGCAGTGAAGGAAGGGGTTTCGGAAGCAGAAAAGGAAGATTATGTGAAAGCAGGTGGATCGGAACTGGTTTTTGTTCAAATGCAACAGAATAAGTGTATGGAGACGCAGTCTAGGCTTTCTCAGAAGGTGAATTGTTAATTAGTTTACTGTTTTGGATTTGATGCTTTGGATACTTGTACTTTGTGCTTTAGATAGCATTTCGTTTGTTAGTTAGTGGATAATAGTTGTTTAATTGTCATATTCTGCAGTTTTATAATTTAATGGTTAGTGGATGCTTGTTTAATTGTGCAGTTTTATAATTTAATGAAGTCATTTAGTAAGGGGAATTTTGAAGGTTTATGGTGAAATTGTTGAATAACAACTGTCTATTGTTTGCTTTTATGCATTTTGATTAGGACAGAATATAATCAGGTTTTTTGAACTTTGTTAACTTAACAACTCGTGAGACACGACAATTAGTTGCAGTTTTCTTTTCATACACATTAAGAAAATTGAATATGTTTAAAAGATTGGATCTTATTGTAAGGTAGCTAACTTAAAATTGGTTAGCTGTTTGTTATTACCTGAAAAAAAATTGTATCAATTCTGCAGCTGCCAAGGATACCGATAGGAGAGTGTGTACTGGATTTGGTTGTAATTGGTTGTGGTCCTGCTGGGCTTGCTCTTGCTGCAGAATCAGCCAAGCGAGGCTTGAATGTTGGACTTATTGGGCCTGATCTTCCTTTTACAAATAACTATGGTGTTTGGGAGGATGAATTTATAGGTATGGCCGTATGGGTATAAATTACCTTGTAGGTCAAAACTTTTTCGTTCCAAAATCATACTAGTTTGATGCCAACAGCTTTGAAATGTGGTATCTGTTACACAGATCGATTCGTTCATCAAAAAGTTGCATAATGGTTTGCTCTTAAATTTTTATTATATTTTGGCAGGTCTTGGACTTGAAGGGTGTATTGAGCATGTTTGGCGGGATACTGTTGTATATCTTGATGACAACGATCCCATCCTCATAGGTCGTGCCTATGGACGAGTTAGTCGTGATTTACTTCATGAGGAGTTGCTGAGAAGGTAATGTTTCTTTTATTTATTTCGGAAAAAGCCGCAGAACAGCAACCTACTTTCACTTAAACATTTTGTTTTGTTCGTATTCGGTCATTAACATAGGTCTATTCCTTTAAAGCGACGTCAAATGATAATTTACATTCATTTTTAGGTGTGTGGAGTCAGGCGTTTCATATCTGAGCTCCAAAGTGGAACGGATTACTGAAGCTCCAAATGGCCAGAGTCTCATTGAGTGCGAAGGCAATATCACAATTCCATGCAGGTAAACTGTTTTGTTACTTATTAACCTTCCAACTTATAACCGTTCTCCTGAAACTGAAAGTTTGATAGTTATACTTTTGCTCTGAAATAGGCTTGCTACCGTTGCATCTGGAGCAGCTTCAGGAAAACTTTTGCAATATGAGCTTGGTGGTCCCCGTGTTTGTGTTCAAACGGCTTATGGTGTAGAGGTCGAGGTAAGAATGTGATGTGATGTTTATTATTTCTTAAACTAGAAAAGTCTAGTAAACATGACACTCCAAACACTTCTCTGTGTCTTGCATTTCACATATGGTGTTCACATTATTACTAAAATTTGTTGCTTTCTGCACACTGTCGACAAAAAGTAGAGTTCAGTACAATGATAGAACTTGAACAATGTGCAACTTCTGTTATAAAAGGGCAAACTGCTAAAAATATTCACGAGCTTTTAACTTTTTCCTGATTTTAGCAACCAACTTTACATTATGCACAAAATATAAATAAAAAAACTAATATTTTATTACCAAATAAACCATCAAGTTACATTTTATCACCTGTTTAATCCCTAGTAGCTAATTTTTTTTTCTGTTTTGGTAATGATGAGTCAATCAATCAATCATACCCAGTGTAATCCCACACATAGCAAAAGCTATTTGTAGGTCTGGGGAGGGTGGGATGTAGGCACGCCTTACCCCTATCTTTGGGGATAGAGAGACTGCTTCCAATAAGACCCCCAACTCCAAAGCAATATCCAGATATAAAAGTAAAATAAAAACAAATAAATGCATGTAGCTATTACTCGCAACAAACAAAAATGTATCCGGTACTAAAATGCATAATATGGACATATAGCACACCACGTATATCCACACAAACAACTTATACCATGTAAAGGCCATCAATTAATAGAAAAGCTAAGCTCCTAAAATAAGAATCTAAAAAACATAAATGTGGCATCCCCCTAGAATTCCTTAGCCTTAATTCTACGTCTCCAGGAGTTCCTATCATTGACCATGTCCTCGGAGTGATGCAAGTCTAACAGATCCGCCCTAATGCGCTCCTCCCACGTCAATTTTGGCCTACCTCTACTCCTCCCCTCTACCTCTATACCATGTAAAATAAAAACAAATAAATGCATGTAGCTATTACTCGCAACAAACAAAAATGTATCCGGTACTAAAATGCATAATATGGACATATAGCACACCACGTATATCCACACAAACAACTTATACCATGTAAAGGCCATCAATTAATAGAAAAGCTAAGCTCCTAAAATAAGAATCTAAAAAACAGAAATGTGGCATCCCCCTAGAATTCCTTAGCCTTAATTCTACGTCTCCAGGAGTTCCTATCATTGACCATGTCCTCGGAGTGATGCAAGTCTAACAGATCCGCCCTAATGCGCTCCTCCCACGTCAATTTTGGCCTACCTCTACTCCTCCCCTCTACGGTTCTAACTGTGGCCGTCAACTGTGTCCTCCTAACATGCCCAAACCCTCTTAACCTTCCCTCCCTCATTTTATCTACTATACTTGCGACACCTAATCTATTCCTAAAGACATCATTTCTTATCCTATCCCAACTAGTATGTCCACACATCCACCTAAGCATTCTCATCTCTGCTACCTCCAGCTTACGTGCTTGTGCCTTTTTGGTAGCCCAACATTTTGTTCCGTATAACATAGAAGGTTTAACTGCAACCCTATAAAATTTCCCTTTTAATTTAGCTGGGAACCTCTTGTCACACAATACCCCAGTGGCAGCTCTCCACCTACACCATCTAGCTTGGACGCGATGTGCTACATCACTATCTAACTCCCCATCCCTTTGTATAAACGATCCTAAATCATAGTTGTCGATAGCGAATAGCGACAAATAGCGACAAGGCATGGCTAGGCTACGTAGCGAATAGCGACAAATAGCGACGGCTATTTTATAAATAGCGATTACACTAGAAAAAAGATTTTTGAAAATTTTTATATGTATATTACATCAAAATACCCTTGTATATATGCTATTTTACATGTATATTTAACAAAAACTAATAGTTAGCAGCAAAGGACTTATATGTTAGGTGTGTGAATGAAAGTCTCAAAAGGTGGTAAATACTTTGTCCCACATTGGTGTGTGAACAAAGTTAGTGGTTGTTTATAAGGTAAAGTCTTTACTACTCTATTGTAGCTTTATGACATGTTTTACCACAAGTCCTACCCGCGCGCAGGGGGGGGGGGGGTGCAAAAAATGAGTTTCCGCACTGGAATTTAATTGAACTCGTGCATGCCCGCACGTCCTGCGGACACGAATGCAGCCCCATGCCCGCGTGTGCCAGTTCTTGCACAATTTCCTTCTGCTTTTTTAACCAGGTTTATGCATTTTTTTGTATTAAAGATAAAACCTAGAAAAAAAAAAAAAAAAAAGCTCGCTAGTCATCGCCATAACCAACATAGCGACACTTGGTCGATTCGCCATAAAGCGCACTATAGCGACCGCTATGGTCGCTATTAACAACTATGTCCTAAATACTTGAACTTAGTTGTCTGTTGAACCCCTTGCCCCTCAAGAGTGATCTGAGTGTCCTCAGCGTGGCCTGCACCACTGAAATCACAGTGAAGGTACTCGGTCTTAGAGCGACTAATCCTTAGACCTTTTCCCTCTAAAGTTACTCGCCAATCCTCTAACCTCGCATTCAGGCATTGTTTAATTTTTGCAACTAACACAATGTCATCCGCAAAAAGTAAGCACCAAGGGACTCTTGAATCGATTTAGACAACTCATCTAGAACAATCGCAAAAAGAAACGGGCTCAATGCAGACCCTTGGTGGAGTCCTACTACCTCTACACGAAAGAAATCAGTATCCCCTACTGGTGCTCGAACACTAGCAACCGACCTAGCATACATATCCCTAATTAAATCTATATATTTCCCTAAAACTCCTCTACCCTCTAAACTATCCCAAATCAGTTTACGTGGCACATATCGTATGCCTTTTCAAGATCAATGAACACCATATGTAGATCTCGCTTCTTCTCCCTATACTTTTCCATCAATCTCCTTAGAATATGAATTGCTTCCGTAGTTGACCGGCCTGGCATGAAACCAAATTGGTTTATCGTAACTTGCGTTTCTCTTCTAAGTCTAGTGTCAACAACCCTCTGTCCCTCTCCCATAATTTCATAGTATGGCATAACAACTTAATCCCTCTATAATTCTCACAACATTGAGCGTCTCCTTTGTTCTTATATAACGCGACTACGATGCTACTCCACTGATCCGACATACTCCCAGATTCAATAATACGAATTAAACAAAATAGTTAGCCATTGAACTCCTTCCTCTCCGAGACATAACCACGGCTCGATTGATATGTTATCTGGACCTGTTGTCTAAGCCCTTCCCATCTTTCCAAGTGCTGTCTTCACTTCCTCTTGCATGATACGCGGGCAATCATCGTTGTTCCGTTGTCGCCTTTGAGCTGCGCGGTTGTCACTTTCTATTTGGTAGGCTATCCGACCATTGAAAAGATTGTTGAAGTATGTTTGCCATCTCAACTTAATGTCCCGCTCTTTGACTAAAACACGTCCATCCTCTCCTTTTATGAACTTTACTACTCCTAGATCTTGCCTCCTACGTTCCCTTGCTTTCGCAATCTTGAACATGACATGCTCACCCTCCTTTGTTTCTAGGCATTCATGCATCTGTTTGTAGGCTCTGTTCTTTGCCTCCGTCACCGCTTTCTTCGCCTCCTTCTTGGCCTTTCCGTAACTCTCCTTCAATCTCGCTCGCTCCTCCTCGTTTGGTAATCATCAGTGTATATGTATATACCAAGTGGCATCAAACCTATCTAATATTTTTTTTTAAATATAAATTAAAAAAGAACATTTTTGAACTTGTAAATAACAAATTTATTCATTTTTTTCCATAAGCACTTTTTGCGTATGTGACGTCAAACGCGGCCACCGTCATGGCATCAATGGTTGCCAGTTTGCCACATTAACATTTTACAGGTAAAAGCTGTTAAACCTTGGTCTGTAGCTAAATCGGAAGAAGTTGTTTTCTATTTTTCGTCTAACTTCGTTATGCTAGAATTGGGGAAAAAGTGTAAAGTTCATTTCTATTTCATGCATAGTTGTTAAAAGCCATCGCCTCTTGCTCCTAGGCCCAATTTCCTAGCAAGGCGAGGCAATTGCGCTTTAATTCTCCAGGTGATGGTTCATGCACATATTCCAGCGAATTCCTAGATTCTGGAGAGTTTCCGGCCAAATTCTTTAAATTCTGGCAAGATTCCAGCTAGATTTCTACTTTTATCTAACGAAAACTATTTTTCTACACTAATAAACTAGCATTTATAACTTTTGGTACTAAATAGACGATATAAAATGTTATATAACAGCTTTAGTTTTATTTTATTTGAAGAATAGTACTAATTTTCCATTATATAAAAATATTTTAAGTTTTTTTTGTTGTCCGCTTTTTATTTCTCAGGCCCGTGCTTTTTTTGCGCCTTGCGCCTAGGCCACAGGCGAGACCTATGTGCCTTGAGTGCACCTAACGCCTTTAATAACTATGATTTCATGTGGTTGCCCTTATTATAAACTTTATAACACGACATGTTTTCATATATTTTCTATTGCAGGTTGAAAGCATACCCTATGATCCAAGTCTAATGGTTTTCATGGATTATCGAGACTACACGAAACATAAATCTCAATCATTAGAAGCACAATATCCAACATTCCTTTATGTTATGCCCATGTCTCCAACTAAAGTATTCTTCGAGGTTTGTTCAATGCACATTTTCCCATATTACCCTCATGATCACCAACCTAGCCTGTATGATTATGTCAAACGGATAAATGCAGGAAACCTGTTTGGCTTCAAAAGAAGCCATGCCTTTCGAGTTATTGAAGACAAAGCTCATGTCAAGATTAAAGACAATGGGGATCCGAATAACCAAAACTTATGAAGAGGTACTCACTTTTGGCCTCTTTGATCCAGTTTAGAAATATATGTGTTGACTTTTGACCTTACTAATTTGGTAGTATTTTGTTGCTTGTCATTGGGAAGGAATGGTCGTATATTCCAGTAGGCGGATCGTTACCGAACACAGAGCAAAAGAACCTTGCATTTGGTGCTGCTGCTAGTATGGTGCATCCAGCCACAGGTAAAAAAAATGTTCTGTATAATTTCGTTATCTTCTTTAACCAGTTGCTTCATATGATTGCATTTAAAGTTTTAGATTGTCAGATGAAATTCAGATTACCACATCAAACACACAAACGTTAGTATATATCATGAATATATTTTAAGTAAGCCTGTATTTTTTCTATTCATATTCATTCATATAACAGTATAGCCTGTATTTTTTTATTCATAATAGTATAAACATTCATATTCATTCATTCATTTAACATTAAAATGCTAAGTTGTCGCATCAAGACAACTTTAGCCCCTCAACTTTTATCAAGACAACTTTAGCCCCTCAACTTTGGTAATAACATATTTAGCCCCTTAACTTCAACAAGGTTTCTCTTTCCTTTACATTTTGACCTCTCAACTTTGACAATGACATGTTTAGCCCTTCAACTGTAATAAGGTTTTTCTTTGCCTTACACTTTATTATAATTGCCATTTAGACCCTCAACTTTAGATTTTTCTTTTCTTTCCCATACACTTTATGATAAGTACTAATGTACTATTTAGAACTTCAACTTTTAGGTTTTTCCCCTTTTTACTTGTTTTTTGGTCATTTCTCTTTAGTTTTTTTTTTTTTTTTTTTTTTTTCTGAACGCAATGTTTTCCTAAATTCCGTATGTACCGTTGTCATCATCATCATCATCATCGTACTCAGTATATCCCACCTATAGCAAAGCTAAGGTAGGGTCTGAGGAGGGTGGGATGTAGACAGCCTTACCTCTACCCCGTAGAAATAGAGAGGCTGCTTCCAATGAGACCCCCAGCTCGATTGTGGTTTTGCATCAAGCCTTGGACATAAGGCACATAACACTCAGCAATTGAGACAAACGCCAATT
>JARYGA010033761.1:0-65796 GCA_030545235.1 Helianthus tuberosus
GTATACTTTCAACATGTTGACACATTTAGCCCCTGTAGTTTGTAATTCCTCACTTTCTTTCATTTCTCGCTTCGTATGATCCATGATTTATCCGTTTAAGGTTATAAACATCAAGTAGGGTTATTTTAGAGCCTATTTATCCATTGTTGACACTTTGAACCCTTTTATTCACATAGTTTCACTGTTTGTCAACTTTAGTCCCTCCAAAGTATGTTCTCACATATTCAAAGTCCATGACACGTGTCAATACATTATTGGACGAAATTTTTCGAGGTGTTACAGGCTATAACCGAACTTTAATAAAGCATAAAATGTATTTTCTGAACTCTAGATTTATGTATTATGAAATACGGTTCTAATGGCACTGGAATCATAATTTTTGGACTTCGTTTACTATTTTTAAAGGATCATTTTGTAACAGCAACTCAAGCTGCATTTTTACTGCTGAAAGTAAACGTAATGTTTTCCGTCATAACATGGATTCTGTGTCGAGTCAGGTCATGAAATTTGTTCAGTAGATGAGCACTGATGTATAACTAATTCTCCCACTGAAATTTCGTCAATCGAACTTACGATGAATTTTAAATGAATTTTTCCGTGGACTGCAGTCAGAAAGTGACGAATCTGAATTGCAGTCCGGTAAATGATTTTTATAAAATATTGGTAATGAATTGGATCCTGATATTTTTACACAATAATATTTCAGTTGTTTAAAACATTCTGTAAAAATTTGGGAATTTTTGGAATAAGTTAACTATTTTATTAAATTACCCGAAAACAGTCCAGTTTTGGATGTTTAAGCTGAAACAATATAACTAGTGATTTGCATGTCTAAATGTCGGTTATGTTATCCGATAATGATCTAAAGTGTTATATGTCAATGAAAGTGTTATGTGCAATATCGTATGCTTGCTCTTAAGTAGCTATAAGTGGAAAGTTTATACGGGCGTGAACTGTTAAAGTGAGTGCATGTTATGTGGTAAATGCGTGTAGGAACTTCGTGCTTATTTGAAGTCATTAATAAACTAAGTTGTAATCATACTAGGATGTGATTGACCGAATTTGACTATTAGCTATTTTTGAGAGCCAAACCGAGCAAACCAAGGTGAGTTCACACTCTATCCAAGGCATGGGATTCCCAAGGGTTGGGCATGGGTTAAAGAACTGAACGGTAACTACAAACTTGCGTATTCCCCATACAGCAGGATACGTACGACCATAAGACCATCACTCTATCAATTGAAGTCCCTCATTTATCGACTTAATCGCCGAGGCCTATGGCGAGCGGGTCATTAGTTAATAGCGCTATTAGGTTTAACAAGCCTCACACCGTGCCAGTCGGACGGGCGTGTACTAATGGACTATGGGCAAAGGGTCAATGCTGATAGACATTGACTTAGGGCACCTCTTACATTTTCGTAGCAGTCGATACGCGTGGTCTAGTAACACATGGGAAGCCCCCACTTATTTCCGCAAACATGTCTGGGTGACCGCGATACGAAATAATGTGATACATGGTTTACAAAACGAACAACTGATTTACGAAACAAATGCTATAACTAAACAATCAACTGTGAACTCGCTCAACTTTGTTGTTGACTCGTCGTTACATGCCTTGCAGGTCGTTAGGTACTCATGGAGCTTGCACAGGGAGGCGTGGTCGTTGTGGGACATGGCAGTGTGTGCCATTCTAAAAACATTTCTATATTTCGTACTTAATACTTATATTGGGTTTTACAATTATGCTTCCGCTAAACACTTAACTATGTTTTGATTTGAAATACCTTTCATATTGTGTGGATGAATTTTACTTATTACTTGTTATGTTCAATATGATTGGTGGCTTGATCCTGGTCATGTCACGTCTCCAAGCGGTGATACTCCGCATAGTGGATTTTGGGGGTGTTACAGATTGGTATCAGAGCCATTGGTTATAGTGAACTTGGTTTTAATAAGGGAAAAAGTTTTTTGTTAAAACCAGACTATAACCTGTACAGTGCTCAACGATCCACAACGACGCTTCGCTCCACGTGCAAGACTCGACACAATAGGTGGTATGAATTATGTTTATATTGTCTGTTTGATAGTCCACATAGTGCATTAGTTAATGTGATAACTGCTATTTGAGCCTTGTGTGCTTACTCTCTTCTGTCGTCCCACGCTTACGCACTTTCACGACACTTTTCTCACACACATTGCTTCGTTGTGAAGATCATGAACGGACGCGGAGGACGTGGTGGTATCAACCTAACTCAAGCCCAGTTGATGGCTTTGATCAATGAACGAGTTGCTGAGGCACTCGCAGCTATCCCTGCAGGAGGTATAACCTGCCATATCAACCCAACTTAGGACGTTTAGATCCTACTCTCGTGAACCAACTCTTGTGCTTAATCTTGTCTTTTATTCTCGCACAATAGGTCAACATGCTCAACCACCTGTGTGCACGTTCAAAACATTCATGGATTGTCGTCCTAATACCTTCAGTGGCACTGAAGGAGCCGTTGGACTCCTCCACTGGTTCGAGAAGCTCGAATCGGTCTTTGAAATGTGTGAATGCCCTGAGGCTCGTAGGGTGAAGTACGCCACTGGTACTCTCGAAGGCACGGCACTAACTTGGTAGAACGCGCAAGTTCAGATGCTGGGGCTGGCGGCTGCTAATGCCACCCCATGGAATGATTTCAAGGAACTGATCAAACGTGAATACTGTAGTCGTGATGACATCCACAAGCTAGAAGTGGAGTTCTTTAACCTAAAGATGACGGGGTCAGAGATAGAAGCGTACGCGAAACGATCCAACGAACTGGCAGTGTTATGTTTAACTATGGTGGATCCTCCCATCAAGCGCATCGAGTTGTTCCTCAAAGGCTTAGTACCAGAGATTCAAAGCCATGTGACTGCTGCTAACCTTGCTACCATCCAGGATGTTACTCGTCTTGCTCATCGTCTCACAGACCAGGCAGTGGAACAGAACAGGCTGCCAAAGCGTATTGGTGCTACTGCTACTACTACTTCTACTACTACCAGTGACAACAAACGAAAATGGGATGGAACCTCCAACAAGGGTTCGACTTCGGTTCAGTCCCAGGCACAGCAGCGAAAGATCGATGACTATCAGAGCCCTGGTCAGCAATCTTCTGGTAATCAAGGGCAGGGAGGATATCGAGGAAATCACCCAAAGTGCAACAAATGCAACAGACACCACAGTGGTCAGTGCAACAAGGGACATTGTCTGAGGTGTCTCAAGATGGGTCATGAAGCTAAGGATTGCAGGAGCTCACGACCTGCGAATCAGAACTATCAACAACAACCACCAGCTCCACAGAACCAGCAGCAGCAACAGCGGGGCAACAAGGGATGTTTTCAGTGTGGTGCTGAAGGCCACTTCAAGCGGGATTGCCCCCAGTTAAATCAAAATCCGAGCAACAACAACAACCAAGGAAACGGGAACAACAATGGAGGCAACAATGGAAGCAACAATGGAGGCAACAACGGGGGTAACAATAATAGCAATGGCGCCCGAGGACGTGCCTTCGTGATTGGTTAGGGTAATGCAAGGAACGATCCCAACGTTGTGATGGGTAAGTGTGACAACCCTCGTAATTCCATGTATCCGTACAATTTATTAATGATAATTAAAGTGCTTAGTGACTGTGTTGAATTAATTAACTGTTTCCTGATTACTGTGTTATACTTACATGTGCGTGTTAGCATGCAGAAAACTTGACTAAATGGTCCTGAATATTTTCCTAGGTGTTAGGAATTAATTGTGTTACAAAAATATATGTATAAGACGCCTTACGGAACAATTAAACAACTTAACGGAACAGTATCCGACCGAACAACCAGACATTACCCGGGATACCAAATATTTGTCAAACACATTATTTAATTATTTCTTGGCTAGTTACGATCCCCGTACACCATAACACCCACTAGAAATTTACTAAGTAAAAATGTAACCTTATACTTACTAGAAGTCACCTACTTATCCTCAAATTTACTTATCATCCTTATGTTGACTAAGTATTTACTTCTCCTCCTTATGTGGACTAAGTATTTACTTCTCCTCCTTATGTGGACTAAGTATTAGAATCCAAGATTTTACCTCTATATTTTAGTTAATCTTGGTTTGCTCATGTTGACAAAACACTAGAAAGAATGACTATAAATATGGTGCATAACTTCACAATCTTCACACCATCTTTCTCATTCTCTATATCTCTCTCTTGGCTCACTCTAAAACCACCACCACCATTCCATTGTTGAGCTTGTTTCAAGTGTTAAAAGGTGATACAAGGAGCTTGAAGCTTGAAGGTCTTGAAGAATCCTTCTCATTTGCTTTCATCATCCATCTTTGTCATTTTTTTCTCTAGTGATATTCCCAAGCTTTAAGCTAGTTGTAAGACTTCTTTAAACTCTTGTTTACTTCATGTGTTAGAAGTTAAAGATTATATTATGATGAAATAATGCTGGTATGATGTTGTTGTTGATCACTATACATGTTAACGGAACAAATAGAACTTGCGTTAAAGCACTATAAGCTGAAAACAGGAAGCTGTCAAACTGTTACAGCCGCCTTCAGTCGGCTGTAACCAGTTCCTAACTTAACGAAAAATTGATTTCTTGAATCTATAATGTGTTATTATGAAATACGGTTCAAATGGCACTGGAATCATAATTTTTGAACTTCGTTTACTATTTTTAAAGACCCGTTTTGTAACAGCAACTAAAGCTGAGTTTTTACTGCAATAAATGGGTGTTATATTTTTAATCAAAACTTGAATTCTGTGTAGAGTTAGATCATGAATTTTGTACTGTAGATGACCACCGATGTAATTGTAATTCTCCCACTGGAATTTCGTCAATCGGACTTACGATGAATTTTAAATGAATTTTTCCATGAACTGCAGTCAGAAAGTGACGAATCTGATTGCAGCCCGGTAAATGATTTTTTTTTATAAAATATTGGTAATGTATTGGATTCTGATATTTTTACACAGTAATATTTGGATTGTTTAAAACATTCTGTAAAAATTTGGGAATTTTTGGAATAAGTTAACTATTTTATTAAATTACTTGAAAACAGTCCAGTTTTGGATGTTTAAGCTGAAACAATATAACTAGTGATTTGCATGTCTAAATGTCGGTTATGATCTAACTTGTTATATGTCAATGAAAGTGTTATGTACAATGTCGTATGCTTGCTTTTGGAATGGTAATAAATGGGGAAGTTTATATGGGCGTGAATTGTTAAAGTGAGTATATGTTATGTGGTAGATGTGTGTAGGAACTTCTTGCTTATTTGAAGTCACTAATAAACTAAGTGGTAATCATACTAGGACGTGATTGACCAACACCTACTGTTAGCTATATTTGAGAATCTAACCGAGCAAACCAAGGTGAGTTCACACATTTTCTAAGGCATGGGATTCCCGGTGGTTGGGAATGGGTTAAAGAAATTAAAACGGGATCTACATATCCTCCTTGGGTAGGATATGTACGACCATCCTCCATAGGTAGGATGCCAATAATAAGTTCTGCGTATTCTCCTTGGGTAGAATACGTACGTTCGTCCTCCTTGGGTAGGACAACACCCTTAAAACTTACTAGACAAAACTCTATCATTAAGTCCCTCATTATATATCGACTTAATCGCCGAGGCCGATGGCGAGCGGGTCATTAGTTAATAGCGCTATTAGGTTTAACAAACCTCACACCGTGTCGTCCGAACGGGCGTGTACTAATGGACTATGGCAAACTGTCAGTGATGATAGACACTGATGTAGGGTACAACTATTGTTCGTAGCAGTCGATATCATACCGTCTAGTGGTTCACATGGGGAAGCCCCCACTGATTATGGATATGGATTGGGTAATAAAAGGAACTGGTTAAACATACTTTCAACTACGGGGTAACCCCCACGGCAACATAAGCCAACGAAAGTCAAACCACGTTTTCAGAAACAACTTAAAACTAAACAACCAACCGTGAACTCACTCAACTTTGTTGTTGACTCGTTGTTACATGCCTTACAGGTCGCTAGATGCTTATGGAGCTTGCACGAGGAGGAGGTCGTTGTGGGATATGGACTGTTATGTTCCGTGCTTAACATTTGAACCTTATGAACTTATTACTTATGTTTGGGTTTCATGTTTTATGCTTCCGCTGTTTAAATTGAACTTGGTTAACTTGTTTGTGAACACCTATTATATTGTGTGGTTGAACTTTTATTTAATTTACTATATTGTTCAATATGATTGGTGGCTTGATCCTGGTCATGTCACGCCTCCAAGCGGTGATACTCCGCATGGTGGATTTTGGGGGTGTGACAGATTGGTATCAGAGCCATTGGTTATAGTGAACTTGGTTTTAAAAAGGGGAAAAGCTTTTTGATAAAAACCAGACTATAACCTGTACAGTGCTCAACGATCCACAACGACGCTTCGCTCCACGTGCAAGACTCGACACCATAAGTGGTATGATTTATGTTATATTGTCGGTTAGATAGTTCTCACTGTGCATTAGATAATGTGATAATTGCTATTTGAACCTTGTGTGCTTACTCTCTATTGTCGTCCCACACTTACGCACTTTCGCGACACCTTTCTCACTTACGTTGCTTCATTATGAAGATTATGAACGGACGCGGAGGACGTATCAACCTCACTCAAGCCCAGTTGATGGCTTTGATCAACGAACGAGTCGCTGAGGCACTCGCAGCCAACCCTGCAGGAGGTCAACATGCTCAACCTCCTGTGTGCACGTTCAAGACGTTCATGGACTGCCGACCTACCACTTTCAGTGGCACCGAAGGAGCAGTGGGCCTTCTTCACTGGTTTGAAAAGCTTGAGTCAGTTTTCGAGATGTGCGAATGCCCCGAAGACCGTAGGGTGAAATATGCTACCGGAACACTTGAAGGGGCTGCGTTAACCTGGTGGAAGGCGCAGGTTCAACTACTAGGACTGGCAGTTGCTAATGCCACCCCCTGGAATGGTTTCAAAGAGCTGATCAAGGAGGAATACTGTAGTCGGGATGACATCCACAAGCTAGAGGTGGAATTTTACAATCTGAAAATGACGGGGTCTGAGATTGAGGCGTATACTAAGAGGTCAAACGAATTGGCCATCCTGTGTCCTACTATGGTGGACCCTCCCATCAAACGAATTGAGCTGTATCTCAAGGGCCTTGTACCAGAGATTCAAAGTCACGTAACTTCAGCCAACTTGGGTACCATTCAGCAAATTATCAAGGTGGCTCATCGTCTCACCGACCAGGCGGTGGAGCAAAATAGACTGCCCAAACGAGTCAGTGCCACAGCTACTTCTGATGCGCCTACCGACAACAAGAGAAAATGGGATGGGAACTCCAGAAAGGGGTCTACTTCAGTTCAGTCTCAGCAGCGAAAGACTGATGACTACCAGAGTCCTGGTCAGCAATCTTCTGGTAACCAAGGACATGGTGGATACCGAGGGAACCACCCCAAGTGCAACCGGTGCAAGAAGCATCACAGCGGGCAGTGCAACAAAGGTCGTTGCCTGAGGTGTAACAAGTTTGGTCATGAAGCAAAGGATTGCAGGAGCATCCGACCAGCAAATCAAAATCGCCAACAACAACAACAAGCTCCACAGAACCACCAGCAGCAACAACAACAGGGCAATAAAGGATGCTTTCAGTGTGGCGCTGAAGGCCATTTTTAGAGGAACTGCCCCCAACTGAATCAGAATCGGAACAACAACAACCAAGGAAACGGGAATCACAATGGGAACAACCATGGAGGCAACAACGGGAATAACAATGGGGGTAATAACGACGGCAATAGTGCCAGGGGTCGAGCGTTCGTGATTGGTCAGGGTGACGCAAGGAATGATCCTAACGTAGTGATGGGTAAGTTCCTTCTCGACGACTTTTATGTTACTGTTTTATTTGATTCGGGTGCCGATACCAGTTATGTGTCTCTAAAAGTTAGTCAAATGCTTAAACGCACACCAACACTTTTGAACACCAAGCATGCCGTAGAGTTAGCAAATGGTAAAAGCCTAGAAGCCACACACATAGTTAAGGGTTGTAACCTCGTCCTAGCTGGTCAGACCTTCTCCATCGATCTTATTCCTATAGTTTTGGGTAGTTTCGACATCGTCATTGGGATGGATTGGTTATCCCAACAGCAAGCAGAGATCCTTTGCAAGGAGAAGATTGTTCGTATTCCCCGTTCTGGTAAAGAACCTCTCGTGATTCAAGGCGACAAGAGTGGTGCTGTTGTGGGCATCATCTCCTTTCTTAAGGCCCAGAAGTGTTTGCGAAAGGGCCACACTGCTATTTTAGCACTCGTTACTGACGCATCAACGAAAGAGAAGAAGATAGAGGATATTCCAGTTGTACGCGATTTTCCTGAGGTATTCCCAGAGGAATTACCTGGTCTTCCGCCTCATCGTCAGGTTGAATTTCAAATTGAGCTGGCTCCTGGAGCAGCGCCAATAGCTCGAGCACCTTATCGCTTAGCTCCAACCAAACTTGAAGAACTGTCCAAGCAATTGCAAGAACTCTTGAATAAGGGTTTCATTCGTCCTAGCTCTTCGCCTTGGGGAGCTCCAGTCTTGTTTGTGAAGAAGAAAGACGGTACTTTCAGAATGTGTATTGACTATCGCGAACTCAACAAGGTGACTGTGAAGAATCGTTATCCTCTCCCACGAATTGATGACCTATTCGACCAGCTGCAAGGGTCAAGCTTCTACTCTAAGATTGACTTAAGATCGGGCTATCATCAGCTGAGAGTCCGAGATGAAGACATCTCCAAGACAGCATTCAGAACTCGCTACGGGCACTATGAGTTTCTGGTCATGCCTTTTGGATTAACAAATGCACCTGCAGTCTTCATGGACCTCATGAACCGAGTGTGCAAACCCTACCTAGATAAGTTCGTTATCGTCTTCATCGACGACATCCTGATCTATTCCAAGAGTCAGGAAGAACACGAGCATCATCTACGACTTATCTTGGAACTTCTTCGAGCAGAGCAGTTGTATGCTAAGTTTTCAAAATGCGACTTTTGGCTTCATGAAGTTCATTTCTTAGGCCACGTGGTAAATGAAGATGGGATTCATGTGGATCCATCCAAGGTTGACTCGATCAAGAACTGGCCTGCACCCCGTACACCAACAGAAATCCGTCAATTCTTGGGTTTGGCGGGCTACTACAGAAGGTTTATCAAGGATTTCTCAAAGATTGCACAACCTCTCACCTCACTAACTCAGAAGGGTGTCACCTATCATTGGGGTGATGCACAGGAATCTGCTTTCCAGCACTTAAAATATAGACTTTGTAGCGCGCCTATCCTCTCATTACCTGAAGGCACAGATGATTTTGTGGTTTACTGCGACGCTTCCATCCAAGGACTTGGTTGCGTATTGATGCAACGTGACAAGGTCATTGCCTACGCATCACGCCAACTCAAAGTTCACGAAAGGAATTACACTACTCACGATCTGGAGCTGGGAGCAGTTGTTTTCGCACTTAAGATATGGAGACATTACCTGTACGGTACCAAGTGCACCATTTACACCGATCACAGGAGTCTCGAGCATATCTTCAAGCAAAAGGAGTTAAACATGCGACAACGCCGATGGGTCGAACTCTTGAATGATTACGAATGCGCTATCAAGTATCATCCGGGCAAAGCCAATGTTGTGGCCGACGCCCTCAGTCGAAAGGATACCATACCTAGGCGTGTACGTGCTCTACAGCTTTCCATCCAATCTAACCTTCCCGCTCAGATTCGTGATGCTCAGGTTGAAGCATTGAAACCAGAAAATGTCAGGGCTGAAGCCTTACGCGGTTCGAGGCAACGATTAGAACAAAAGGAAGACGGCGCCTACTACGTAACAGGGCGTATCTGGGTTCCACTCTATGGAAACTTACGCGAGCTTGTGATGGATGAAGCACATAAGTCTCGTTATTCGGTACACCCTGGTTCGGATAAGATGTACCACGACCTAAAAACTACATATTGGTGGCCTGGTATGAAAGCCAGCATAGCAACCTACGTCAGTAAATGCTTGACTTGTGCTAGGGTCAAGGTCGAATACCAGAAACCATCAGGTCCACTCCAACAACCAGAGATTCCGAGATGGAAATGGGAGCAAATTTCCATGGATTTCGTTACTGGCCTGCCTAGATCTCAGCGTGGAAATGATACCATTTGGGTGATCGTGGATCGACTAACAAAGTCTGCACATTTCTTGGCTATCAAGGAAACCGACAAGTTTTCTACTCTAGCAGACATCTACCTAAAGGAAGTAGTATCAAGGCACGGAGTGCCAACCTCTATTATTTCCGATCGTGATGCACGTTTCACTTCGGAACTTTGGCAAGCGATGCACAAATCTTTTGGCTCTCGGTTAGACATGAGCACAGCTTACCATCCACAAACGGATGGGCAATCTGAGCGCACCATCCAAACCCTTGAAGATATGCTTAGGGCATGTGTAATCGATTTTGGTAATGGCTGGGAAAAGCACCTTCCGCTAGTTGAGTTTTCATATAACAACAGCTACCACACCAGCATCCAGGCCGCTCCGTTCGAGGCATTGTATGGACGGAAATGTCGATCACCTCTTTGTTGGGCAGAGGTTGGCGACAGTCAAATCACAGGCCCAGAACTTGTAGTAGATACAACCGAGAAGATTGCTCAGATACGACAACGAATGGCGGCAGCTCGTGACCGTCAGAAATACTATGCTGATAAGAAAAGAAAGCCACTCGAGTTCCAGGTTGGGGATCGAGTGCTACTCAAAGTCTCACCTTGGAAAGGTGTAGTTCGTTTTGGCAAACGAGGCAAGCTCAATCCGCGATATGTTGGACCATTCGAAATCATTGAGAAAATTGGCAAAGTCGCTTACAGGTTGAATCTACCCGAAGAACTCAATGGAGTTCACAACGTATTCCACGTGTCAAATCTGAAGAAGTGTCTGTCAGACGAGACCCTCATAGTTCCCCTCAAGGAGCTCACAATCGACGACCAGTTGCGATTCGTCGAGGAACCAGTCGAAATCACGGACCAAGATGTTAAGGTCCTCAAGCGTACTAGAATTCCTCTCGTTCGAGTTCGTTGGAACTCCCGTCGTGGCCCAGAGTATACCTGGGAACGAGAAGACCACATGAAACTCAAGTATCCCCAGTTGTTTGAGAAAAGTGCAACCACTACTGAGGCTGAAGCTACTGCGGAATTTCGGGACGAAATTCCAAACCAACGGGGGGATGATGTGACACCCCAGGAAAAACCAGTAAACCACTCAACTTAACTAGCTTTCTCAGTAACTACGCACAAAATTTCGGGACGAAATTTTCTTAACAGGGGGAGACTGTGACAACCCTCGTAATTCCATGTATCCGTACAATTTATTAATGATAATTAAAGTGCTTAGTGACTGTGTTGAATTAATTAACTGTTTCCTGATTACTGTGTTATACTTACATGTGCGTGTTAGCATGCAGAAAACTTGACTAAATGGTCCTGAATATTTTCCTAGGTGTTAGGAATTAATTGTGTTACAAAAATATATGTATAAGACGCCTTACGGAACAATTAAACAACTTAACGGAACAGTATCCGACCGAACAACCGGACATTACCCGGGATACCAAATATTTGTCAAACACATTATTTAATTATTTCTTGGCTAGTTACGATCCCCGTACACCATAACACCCACTAGAAATTTACTAAGTAAAAATGTAACCTTATACTTACTAGAAGTCACCTACTTATCCTCAAATTTACTTATCATCCTTATGTTGACTAAGTATTTACTTCTCCTCCTTATGTGGACTAAGTATTTACTTCTCCTCCTTATGTGGACTAAGTATTAGAATCCAAGATTTTACCTCTATATTTTAGTTAATCTTGGTTTGCTCATGTTGACAAAACACTAGAAAGAATGACTATAAATATGGTGCATAACTTCACAATCTTCACACCATCTTTCTCATTCTCTATATCTCTCTCTTGGCTCACTCTAAAACCACCACCACCATTCCATTGTTGAGCTTGTTTCAAGTGTTAAAAGGTGATACAAGGAGCTTGAAGCTTGAAGGTCTTGAAGAATCCTTCTCATTTGCTTTCATCATCCATCTTTGTCATTTTTTTCTCTAGTGATATTCCCAAGCTTTAAGCTAGTTGTAAGACTTCTTTAAACTCTTGTTTACTTCATGTGTTAGAAGTTAAAGATTATATTATGATGAAATAATGCTGGTATGATGTTGTTGTTGATCACTATACATGTTAACGGAACAAATAGAACTTGCGTTAAAGCACTATAAGCTGAAAACAGGAAGCTGTCAAACTGTTACAGCCGCCTTCAGTCGGCTGTAACCAGTTCCTAACTTAACGAAAAATTGATTTCTTGAATCTATAATGTGTTATTATGAAATACGGTTCAAATGGCACTGGAATCATAATTTTTGAACTTCGTTTACTATTTTTAAAGACCTGTTTTGTAACAGCAACTAAAGCTGAGTTTTTACTACAATAAATGGGTGTTATATTTTTAATCAAAACTTGAATTCTGTGTAGAGTTAGATCATGAATTTTGTACTGTAGATGACCACCGATGTAATTGTAATTCTCCCACTGGAATTTCGTCAATCGGACTTACGATGAATTTTAAATGAATTTTTCCATGAACTGCAGTCAGAAAGTGACGAATCTGATTGCAGCCCGGTAAATGATTTTTTTATAAAATATTGGTAATGTATTGGATCCTGATATTTTTACACAGTAATATTTGGATTGTTTAAAACATTCTGTAAAAATTTGGGAATTTTTGGAATAAGTTAACTATTTTATTAAATTACTTGAAAACAGTCCAGTTTTGGATGTTTAAGCTGAAACAATATAACTAGTGATTTGCATGTCTAAATGTCGGTTATGATCTAACTTGTTATATGTCAATGAAAGTGTTATGTACAATGTCGTATGCTTGCTTTTGGAATGGTAATAAATGGGGAAGTTTATATGGGCGTGAATTGTTAAAGTGAGTATATGTTATGTGGTAGATGTGTGTAGGAACTTCTTGCTTATTTGAAGTCACTAATAAACTAAGTGGTAATCATACTAGGACGTGATTGACCAACACCTACTGTTAGCTATATTTGAGAATCTAACCGAGCAAACCAAGGTGAGTTCACACATTTTCTAAGGCATGGGATTCCCGGTGGTTGGGAATGGGTTAAAGAAATTAAAACGGGATCTAGATATCCTCCTTGGGTAGGATATGTACGGCCATCCTCCATAGGTAGGATGCCAATAATAAGTTCTGCGTATTCTCCTTGGGTAGAATACGTACGTTCGTCCTCCTTGGGTAGGACAACACCCTTAAAACTTACTAGACAAAACTCTATCATTAAGTCCCTCATTATATATCGACTTAATCGCCGAGGCCGATGGCGAGCGGGTCATTATTTAATAGCGCTATTAGGTTTAACAAACCTCACACCGTGTCGTCCGAACGGGCGTGTACTAATGGACTATGGCAAACTGTCAGTGATGATAGACACTGATGTAGGGCACAACTATTGTTCGTAGCAGTCGATATCATACCGTCTAGTGGTTCACATGGGGAAGCCCCCACTGATTATGGATATGGATTGGGTAATAAAAGGAACTGGTTAAACATACTTTCAACTACGGGGTAACCCCCACGGCAACATAAGCCAACGAAAGTCAAACCACGTTTTCAGAAACAACTTAAAACTAAACAACCAACCGTGAACTCACTCAACTTTGTTGTTGACTCGTTGTTACATGCCTTACAGGTCGCTAGATGCTTATGGAGCTTGCACGAGGAGGAGGTCGTTGTGGGATATGGACTGTTATGTTCCGTGCTTAACATTTGAACCTTATGAACTTATTACTTATGTTTGGGTTTCATGTTTTATGCTTCCGCTGTTTAAATTGAACTTGGTTAACTTGTTTGTGAACACCTATTATATTGTGTGGTTGAACTTTTATTTAATTTACTATATTGTTCAATATGATTGGTGGCTTGATCCTGGTCATGTCACGCCTCCAAGCGGTGATACTCCGCATGGTGGATTTTGGGGGTGTGACAGTAAGTTTCTTCTGGACGACTTCTTTGTTACTGTATTATTTGATTCGGGTGCCGATACTAATTATGTGTCCATAATAGTTAGCCAAATGCTTAAGCGCACTCCAACACTTCTAAACACCCAACACACGGTAGAACTAGCAAACGGTAAAGGTATTGAAGCCACACACATAGTTAAGGGATGTAACCTCGTCTTAGTTGGTCATACCTTCTCTATCGATCTCATTCCTATCGTTCTGGGTAGTTTCGACGTTGTTATTGGGATGGATTGGTTATCTCAACATCAGGCGGAAATTCTTTGCATGGAGAAAATTGTCCGCATCCCTCGTTCTGATGAAGAACCCCTCGTGATCCGTGGTGACAAGAGTGGTGCAGTCGTAGGCATTATCACTTTCCTTAAGGCCCAGAAGTGTTTGCGAAAGGGCCACACTGCCATTCTAGCTCTCGTTACTGACGCATCAAGGGAAGAGAAGAGAATTGAAGAAATTCCTATTGTACGCGATTTTCCTAAGGTATTCCCAGAGGAATTACCTGGTCTTCCGCCTCATCGTCAAGTCGAGTTTCAAATTGAGCTAACCCCTGGATCAGCGCCCATAGCTCGTGCACCTTATCGATTAGCTCCATCAGAACTTGAAGAATTGTCCACCCAATTGCAAGACCTCTTAGACAAGGGTTTTATTCGCCCCAGCTCTTCGCCCTGGGGAGCTCCAGTCTTGTTTGTGAAGAAGAAAGACGGTACTTTCAGAATGTGCATTGACTATCGCGAACTCAACAAGGTGGCTGTGAAGAATCGTTATCCTCTCCCACGAATTGATGACCTATTCGACCAGCTGCAAGGGTCAAGCTTCTACTCTAAGATTGACTTAAGATCGGGCTACCATCAGCTAAGAGTCTGAGATGAAGACATCTCCAAGACAGCATTCAGAACTCGCTACGGGCACTATGAGTTTCTGGTCATGCCTTTTGGATTAACAACCGCACCTGCAGTCTTCATGGACCTCATGAACCGAGTGTGCAAACCCTACCTGGATAAGTTCGTTATCGTCTTCATCGACGACATCCTGATCTATTCCAAGAGTCAGGAAGAACACGAGCATCATCTACGACTTATCTTGGAACTTCTTCGAGCAGAGCAGCTGTATGCTAAGTTTTCAAAATGTGACTTTTGGCTTCATGAAGTTCATTTCTTAGGCCACGTGGTAAATGCAGATGGGATTCATGTGGATCCATCCAAGGTTGACTCAATCAAGAACTGGCCTGCACCCCGTACACCAACAGAAATTCGCCAATTCTTGGGTTTGGCGGGCTACTACAGAAGGTTTATCAAGGATTTCTCAAAGATTGCACAACCTCTCACCTCATTAACACAGAAGGGTGTCACCTATCATTGGGGTGATGCACAGGAATCTGCATTCCAGCACTTAAAAGATAGACTTTGTAGCGCACCTATCCTCTCATTTCCTGAAGGCACTGATGATTTTGTGGTTTATTGCGACTCTTCCATCCAAGGACTTGGTTGCGTGTTGATGCAACATGACAAGGTCATTGCCTACGCATCACGTCAACTTAAGGTTCACGAAAGGAACTACACTACGCACGACTTGGAGCTGGGAGCGGTTGTTTTCGCACTTAAGATATGGAGACATTACCTGTACGGTACCAAGTGCACCATTTACACCGATCACAGGAGTCTCGAGCATATCTTCAAGCAAAAGGAGCTAAACATGTGACAACGTCGATGGGTCGAACTCTTGAATGATTACGAATGCGCTATCAAATACCATCCGGGCAAGGCCAATGTTGTGGCCGACGCCCTCAGCCGAAAGGATACTATACCTAAGAGTGTACGTGCGTTACAGCTTACCATCCAATCTAACCTTCCCGCTCAGATTCGCGATGCTCAGGTTGAAGCATTGAAAGCAGGAAACATCAGGGCTGAGTCCCTACGAGGATCGAGGCAACGACTAGAACAAAAGGAAAATGGCGCCTACTATGTTAACGGACGCATCTGGGTTCCACTTTATGGAGATTTACGCGAGCTTGTGATGGACGAAGCACATAAGTCTCGTTATTCAGTACATCCTGGTTCGGATAAGATGTACCACGACCTAAAAACTACATATTGGTGGCCTGGTATGAAAGCCAGCATAGCAACCTACGTCAGTAAATGCTTGACTTGTGCTAGGGTCAAGGTCGAATACCAGAAACCATCAGGTCCACTCCAACAACCAGAGATCCCGAGATGGAAATGGGAGCAAATTTCCATGGATTTCGTTACTGGCCTGCCTAGATCTCAACGCGGAAATGATATCATTTGGGTGATCGTGGATCGACTAACAAAGTCTGCACATTTCCTGGCTATCAAGGAAACGGATAAGTTTTCTACTCTAGCAGACATTTACCTAAAGGAAGTAGTATCAAGGCACGGAGTGCCAACCTCCATCATTTCTGATCGTGACGCGCGTTTTACATCTGAATTGTGGCAAGCTATGCACAAGTCTTTTGGCTCACGTTTAGATATGAGCACAGCATATCACCCGCAAACGGATGGGCAATCTGAGCGCACCATCCAAACCCTTGAAGACATGATTAGGGCATGTGTAATCGATTGTAGTAATGGCTGGGAAAAGCACCTCCCGCTAGTTGAGTTTTCATATAACAACAGCTACCACACCAGCATCCAGGCCGCTCCGTTCGAGGCATTGTATGGACGGAAATGCCGATCACCTCTTTGTTGGGCAGAGGTTGGCGACAGTCAAATCACAGGCCCAGAACTTGTAGTAGATACAACCGAGAAGATTGCTCAGATACGACAACGAATGGCGGCAGCTCGTGACCGTCAGAAATACTATGCTGATAAGAAAAGAAAGCCACTCGAGTTCCAGGTTGGGGATCGAGTGCTTCTCAAAGTCTCACCTTGGAAAGGTGTAGTTCGTTTTGGCAAACGAAGCAAGCTCAATCCGCGATATGTCGGACCATTCGAAATTATTGAGAAAATTGGAAAAGTCGCTTACAGGTTGAATCTACCCGAAGAACTCAATGGAGTTCACAACGTATTCCACGTGTAAAATCTGAAGAAGTGTCTGTCAGACGAGACCCTCATAGTTCCTCTCAAGCAGCTCACAATCGACGACCAGCTACGATTCGTCGAGGAACCAGTAGAGATTACTGACCGAGATGTTAAGATTCTCAAGCGTACCAGGATACCTCTTGTTCGAGTTTGTTGGAACTCCCGTCGTGGCCCAGAGTATACCTGGGAACGAGAAGACCAAATGAAACTCAAGTATCCCCAGTTTTTTAAGAAAAGTGCAACCACTACTGAGGCTGAAGCTACGAAATTCCAAACCAACGGGAGGGGGGGGGGTGATGTGACACCCCAGGAAAAACTAGTAAACCACGCAGCTTAAACTAGCTTCCTCAGTAACCACATGCTAAATTTCGGGACGAAATTTTCTTAACAGGGGGAGAATGTGACAACCCTCATAATTACATGTATCTGTACGATTAATTAATATTAAATTTTGCTAGAAACATTGTTTCTTGGCTAGTTACGATCCCCGTACACTGTAACACCCACTAGAAATCTACTAACTAAAACATGTAACCTTATACTTGGATTTGAATACTATACCTTATACTTGTATTTGAATACTATAAGTCACCTACTTATCCTCCTTATGTTGACTAAGTATTTACTTATCCTCCTTATGTTGACTAAGTATTTACTTCTCCTACTTATGTTGACTAAGTATTAGAATCCAAGATTATACCTCTATATTTTAGTTAATCTTGGCTTGTTCATGTTGACTAAACACTAGAATTGATGACTATAAATATGGTGCATAACTTCACAATCTTCACACCATCTTTCTCATTCTCTATCTCTCTCTTGGCTCACTCTAAAACCACCACCACCATTCCATTGTTGAGCTTGTTTCGAGTGTTAGAAGGTGATACAAGGAACTTGAAGCTTGAAGGTCTTGAAGAATCCTTCTCATTTGCTTTCATCATCCATCTTTATCATCTTTTTCTCTAGTGATATTCCCAAGCTTTAAGCTAGTTGTAAGACTTCTTTAAAACTCTTGTTTACTTCATGTGTTAGTAGTTAAAGATTATATTATGATGAAATAATACAAGTTTAATGTTGTTGTTGATCACTGAACATGTAACGGAACCAATATAACTCGCATTAGAATGTTAAAAGCTGAAAAACAAGAGGCTGCTTAGTGATTACAGCCAACTTCAGTTGGCTGTACCCGAACTTTAATAAAGCATAAAATGTATTTTCTGAACTCTAGATTTATGTGTTATGAAATACGGTTCTAATGGCACTGGAATCATAATTTTTGGACTTCGTTTACTATTTTTAAAGGATCATTTTGTAACAGCAACTCAAGCTGCATTTTTACTGCTGAAAATAAACGTAATGTTTTCCGTCATAACATGGATTTTGTGTTGAGTCAGGTCATGAAATTTGTTCAGTAGATGAGCACTGATGTATAAGTAATTCTCCCACTGAAATTTCGTCAATCGGACTTACGATGAATTTTAAATGAATTTTTCCGTGGACTGCAGTCAGAAAGTGACGAATCTGAATTGCAGTCCGGTAAATGATTTTTATAAAATATTGGTAATGAATTGGATCCTGATATTTTTACACAATAATATTTCAGTTGTTTAAAACATTCTGTAAAAATTTGGGAATTTTTGGAATAAGTTAACTATTTTATTAAATTACCCGAAAACAGTCCAGTTTTGGATGTTTAAGCTGAAACAATATAACTAGTGATTTGCATGTCTAAATATCGGTTATGTTATCCGATAATGATCTAAAGTGTTATATGTCAATGAAAGTGTTATGTACAATATCGTATGCTTGCTCTTAAGTAGCTATAAGTGGAAAGTTTATATGGGCGTGAACTGTTAAAGTGAGTGCATGTTATGTGGTAAATGCGTGTAGGAACTTCGTGCTTATTTGAAGTCATTAATAAACTAAGTTGTAATCATACTAGGACGTGATTGACCGACTTTGACTATTAGCTATTTTTGAGAGCCAAACCGAGCAAACCAAGGTGAGTTCACACTCTATCCAAGGCATGGGATTCCCAAGGGTTGGGCATGGGTTAAAGAACTGAACGGTAACTACAAACTTGCGTATTCCCCATACAGCAGGATACGTACGACCATAAGACCATCACTCTATCAATTGAAGTCCCTCATTTATCGACTTAATCGCCGAGGCCTATGGCGAGCGGGTCATTAGTTAATAGCGCTATTAGGTTTAACAAGCCTCACACCGTGCCAGTCGGACGGGCGTGTACTAATGGACTATGGGCAAAGGGTCAATGCTGATAGACATCGACTTAGGGCACCTCTTACATTTTCGTAGCAGTCGATACGCGTGGTCTAGTAACACATGGGAAGCCCCCACTTATTTTCGCAAACATGTCTGGGTGACCGCGATACGAAATAATGTGATACATGGTTTACAAAACGAACAACTGATTTACGAAACAAATGCTATAACTAAACAATCAACTGTGAACTCGCTCAACTTTGTTGTTGACTCGTCGTTACATGCCTTGCAGGTCGTTAGCTACTCATGGAGCTTGCACAGGGAGGCGTGGTCGTTGTGGGACATGGCAGTGTGTGCCATTCTAAAAACATTTCTATATTTCGTACTTAATACTTATATTGGGTTTTACAATTATGCTTCCGCTAAACACTTAACTTTGTTTTGATTTGAAATACCTTTCATATTGTGTGGATGAATTTTACTTATTACTTGTTATGTTCAATATGATTGGTGGCTTGATCCTGGTCATGTCACGCCTCCAAGCGGTGATACTTCGCATAGTGGATTTTGGGGGTGTTACAGCTGGCGAGTTCACAGTTTTAGAAAACGTTTGTTACCAGTTGTATGTAAAACAGTTCAATAACCAATGCAAGTAATTTTGTTAATATCTCAATTCCGAACAAGACGGCTCCTGAAATACATGACTACCCTTCCCACGTACTCCTATCTAGTACTGGGCCCCGACTGGGTCATTAGTTCACATCCGTCCTATCTAGGAGCGGTGTGAGGGTGCCAAACCTAAGTAGCGCTACCAACTAATACCCGTTACCCTCCAGGTAACATAATAAGGGACTTACAAAAATGATAGGTGAGAATATTAACCAATATACTCGTTATTACCCAGACCACTGACTGTCCCCAACCACTGGGACGCATGCTCGAATGTAGTGAACTCACCTTAGATTGCTCGGTATGTCATGTTACGCTATTCGTCCAAGTTGGTCAACCAAATCCTATTGTGTTTATCACTAATAATTAGTTCCGTGTGCAAATAAATTACATTCTCTACACATACGTCAAATAAGTATAGTACAAGTATTTACGCACATTGTTTCATACGCTATAACACTAATACACGTATTCACATCATTCATCATGTATACGTAGTGAACCCCTTGCTGCATACCCTTCGTATTACATGTTCGTGCATCACCTAACAATTCAGCACTCCAATCAGTTTGTTATACCAGTGCATGGCCCAATTAACCCAAGCACATCAACAAGTACGGCCCACACTCATGTGTGTGTGACATGGTCATGTGGTGTGGTTCCAGGAAAGTTCGGCCCATTCCAGTGAACAGCCCAATACATCATGCAATTCTTTTAAGGGTGTGCTTCATGGTTTAAAACATGCAATCTAGTTTCTGTTTACCTTACATCTCATGGGTCCCATACATCAATTATTCTAATCATACTTTTCCTAGAAGTTGTAACATCAATCATGATCAGTAACATTCCACAACAAGTCAAAACAACCTACTTCCCTAGTTTTCATGGACTCTGTTTACCATGCCATTCATATACCACCATCACTTAATCATGAACCCACACATCTGGTTCTTGCATATTAACATCATAAACCATTATCCTATGTGAACATAATAGACTGTTAGTCTGCAAGCATGAACACGGTATACTATCATTATCGATATTATGAGAGTATTTATCACATAGCATTCAATATAATATTCCATCATTACTCAAGCATCTAAGTTAACATAACAACTCCTAAACCTTCATACCATCAATATCATCATACAAACTATGTTTCAGTTTCTCAACATTACTCTATTCTTAATCACGGCTTAATATCATGTGATTCAATAAATCATACAATTAAGACTTAACACAAATACAAAATTACTAACCAATAGAAAAAGAAAACGGATGCATGCCGCTACTGTCGCCGCCGGGAATCGAAGCTCCAATCCGTCACGGTCACCGGCACCACCACAGTGTCACCGCTGCCTTGTGGTGACTCCACCCCCCATTCCAGCCGTCGCTCGTCAATATCTCAACCGTAAAGCACCATGATTTGGTCGAAAGAATTGATTAATACATGTTCAGATTTCAAGATGAGAAGAAAGGTTAGACATACGGTTGTTACCTTCGAGGTTTCACGGTTAGTCGATATCAGCTTTACGAGTAGCCGAAGGGCGGCTCCACAGTCCATCAGCGTCGCACCACCGTAGAGTGGTGGTCGACACACTCTCTCTCTCTCTCCCCTGGTAACTCCCTCAGTCGTCTTTCCCTAGAATCTTCAGAGCGGATGTACTCACAGGTTCAAGAAGGTGTAAGAAGGTACGATGGTGGGGTGTGGTTGCTTGTCGTCACCAACCATATGGGGGTAGGGTTTTGATTTTGTTTTTGTTTCAAGTTTCCTGTAAAAAGAATGCACATTACGTAACACATAAGATAAGGGTTTGGGCTTTGGGGTGGTACCCCCATTTTGGACCGAGATGCTCATATTTAGGCCCAAACCATTGGGCTGTTACCATTATTTAATATGCTTACAACTGGGTTTATGGCCTGATCTGTATGTATGTGGGCCGATAATAATAATGTTGAGGGGTAGTTCTCTAAGTTAGTTAATTGGTACATAAGAGCGTTCTAACGGCTTCATGCAGTTAATCAGTTAAACACACGTCATGCAGTTAATCAGTTAAGCATATGCTACACATACCTAGTCACGTTATACATATAGCAAGTATACCACATAAACTGGTGTTTAGCAGTTTTTATCGTCGCAAGAGATATGAAAGGAAATAATCAGAAAACAGAATCACGTGACTAAAAGATACTGAGAGATACCGACCTTGAAAGTTCGGATTGTCACATCATCCTCAACTTGAAAGAAATTTCGTCCCGAAATTTGACAAGTAAACACAGAGGAGTGAAGCGAGAAATCAAGATAAATCAAGATTGTTGCGGATTTTGCTCAGGTGCCACATTATATATCCAGTTCCAAGGTAATATGAGCTTTTTCTATTTATTTTAATATTTGTATGTTTTATAAAATAATTGATTTGTATATATGTGTTTTTATATTTAACTTAACTAGATTCAAAATAAAAGTTCAAGTGGAAGATAATACTGATGATGTTCCACTAATATTATTTCATCCTCTGGCTGATGAAATCATTGAAAAAGTTGTTCTCAAGTCGGTTGTTCAATTGCTTAAAGAAAACTCATCATCTGTATGTATAAATAATCTTTACTTCTCCTATAGTTTTTTTCAATGTATTTATATATTTTTTTATATTAATTTTATCATAAAATATTCTGATTCACAGGATGTTGAAGAAGTAATGTTTCCTGTTGATTTAGACAAGTTGATTGGAAAGATGTTTGCTTTTAAAATTGAGATAACAAGTTATAATCTGACTAATTTTGATGAAATGTATCTTGTCACAAACATGACTGATGATGAGTCAATTATTAATGAGCTCAAAGAAAAGATGAAGATTACTGAGGTATTTTTTATTTCAATACATGATTCGTATTTATACATTTATATTTACATTATATTTAATTATATTATTATTTTCTTAATTTTGTCTTTTGTTTCAGGGAAACGATAAAGAATTTATCAAAAAAAAAGTCACATTTCAAGTGTTAAGATTGATGATGCTAATACCAGTTGTGATACCAATGAAATCAACAAACGTAAATTGGTTGACGTCTATAAGTCTTCAACTCCAAGTAATTTCAAGGATTTGGAGAAAGTTAGCAAGAAATAATCTTATCTCATATCTCTATTGTGACACATGTGTCACTTCAACCATCAAACAAATGCCAAACCAATGAAATATTGTATTTCATACTTGGGATTTGTAAAAATATGTGTATCGTTTGCACATATCAACTCTTGTTCGATTTTAAGCTTTAAATCGCTTTCTAGAGGGTTATACGCGCTCTGATGTGTAAATATAACCATTTTAATCCAACGAACACTCCGGAATAGTGAAATAGGCTTAACATACCTTAAATAACCTTTACATAACTTAGAAATAAGTTTTAAAGGCTTTGGTATGGCAAAAATAAGTTAATTCGCTTACAGTAACTAAACTTGACAAACTGCGAAAGTATGCCAATTTGAACTGTAACAGACATTCTGGAACATGACCATAAGTTAAGCACACCTTAAATATCCTTTATATAGCTTAGAAATAGGCTTTGAGGGGTTCGGTGTGCTAAAATAAACTTTTGGGTCATTCAGGGACTAAAAGTGTCAAAAAGTGCATAACTTTGCATTTTCGCGCATAACTTACGTTCTGAATACATCCGGACATCCAAAAATTTATGTAAGCACTAAAACATTTTATTTTAGTGTTTGGCAAAAGAAAAATCCATTCGTCACGCCATTTGGATCGTTTTTCGCGCTTATGCGCATTCCGTCATAATTAACCGAACATCGCAACCGTTGTCACACCCCGACCATGTATAACATACAAAACGTGGCAGAAAACGTCGGGGAGTGTTGTAACAGAATTAATTGTTTCATAACCATGGCATTCAAAGTGGTATTTTATATATAAACATAAGAGTTACATTGTCTTAAACAGGAAACAAAGAGTTCATAACACAATTAAACTAGTCTATCTTCATTTTTAGTCTCTAAGGTACGGGTCCGCCCTAGTGTCATGATCATCATCCTACGCAATAGCTCCTGAAAACACATGTGAAAATAGGTACGTCAGCATAAAAATGCCTGTGAGATACATAGGATTTGTAAAAATATGATTCATGACTTGTGTTTAAGAAAATGTTTAGTCATGAACCTTGTAATTTGCTTTGTCTTATAAATCATTTGAAAAACGATAAGATCAGATGATATGTATAATTAAATGTAAGGTTAAATGAATAACCATGTAAAAATGAGTTTGTGTAAGATAAGTTGTTTGTAAACAATGTCTTGTAAAAAGTATGTTATTTGTATAAAATGTCATGTGTCATAAATTGAAATGATTTAAATAACGCTACGATATGTAATACCATACAAACACTTATATATAGGAAGTACCAGCGGCGTATCCACCATGCTTGTATCATATTACACACGCCTCGTTACTTAAATCACTTACTCCAACCAAACCACCAATGTAAATTGTTTATGTATAATCAAATGTCAAAATGTTATTGTGTAAACCATATTAAATGTCTGTGTTTAATGTAAATCATGAATTGTGTATATCAATGTCAAAATTTTTATGTTTAATGTAGATCATGTAATGTGTATCAAAAAATGTCCTGTATGGTATGTGAAATATATCAACTAAACCATATGTAAAATGCACAAAAACAAGGTATTGAAGTAAAACATGGTTTAAATCAAAGTTATGTTTTGTGGAACAAATGCATGCTATACTTATACAAACATTTATGCGGTATTGTGAAAATGCATACATCCAAGCCTTGAGACTGTGGAGATAAACCCTTAAACAAATTAAAGGTTTATCTAAGTTATGTATATCGAATTCGGTCATTCCTTCCAATCCAAACAAACCCAGGATTTCAGGAACGGGAGTTGTCAATTCCTATGGTACCACTACCTACTAGCGAACGGCGTAGCTAATGTTAATGAATGTATTGTTCCATTGAAACAAACCAAATGTCATACCAAAATGTAAGCATGTGATGAAAACAACTGTACTAAGTATGTAACAAATGGACATACATAGCATGAAATGTAATGTAAACAATGTACTAAGTACGCACACAATGGGCATACATAGCATGAAATGTAATGTAAAGCAATGTACTAAGTACGCACACAATGGGCATACATAGCATGAAATGTAATGTAAAACATGTACTAAGTACGCACACAATGGGCATACATAGCATGAAATGTAATGTAAAACATGTACTATAATGTACTAACGAACATAGCAGGTATATGATGTGAAAACATGGAAAGCATGAAAGTAACAAGTAGGCACATGTGTTTCACCCCAAAATAGTTTGGAAAACAGTAAAAGAGGGGTCTATGTACTCACTTGAGATTGCTCAGAAGTCCTAAGATAACCACCAAGCAATGCTAGAGATCTCGGAAATCAAACGGCACCTAATATAGGTAACTATGTTAATAAACCGGACCTAAATCGGAGGATTTAGATAGTATGAGGGTTCGTAAACCAAACGAGTATGGAGACTCGTGTAATATGGTTTAACAAAGCCTACATACTAAATGAAACCTAACCTAAGCGCTTACGACCCATTACGACCCGTTTAGGTAGCTTATGCTACTTTAACGCGTCGTTCGCGTGAAACGCGTTCGGACCGCCTAACCAGTCCTATGACAAGTAGAATATTCCTTAACATGCCTAATATTGTCGCCAAATCAGTTTAGATGTCAAAAGTTATGTCACATATGTTTATAATGAATTTTGGCATCAAAGGGGTATTTTGGTAATTTACCTAAGGCATATAAACTACCTATCATACAACTACTTAAACGTCGTGACCATAAGGTATAACCTCGGAAGGTTATTCCCTGTATACTATGGTCGCCTAATGTATTTGGTCGGATCCTAATGATCGACCAAATGGGTCGGGTTCGAAGGTATAAGCGATTTATCAGATCGCTTACCCTTACGACCCTAGACAACATGGTAATCAGTAGGCATAGTCACAAGGGACTATAACCATCGTGATTACGCTCACATTGCGAAGTTCAAACGAACTTCGCATTGACCATAAACTGGTCAATGCAGAAAGTCAAACAAAGTTTGACTTTCGGACTCGAAAAGCAATAAAAGAACGAAGGAACACTTACAAAGGGTCCCCGAATGCTAATCTAGATCAAAATAGCTCAGGTATGAAACAAAGGTTTCAACTTAGAGCACATTAGATCAGATTCTAGTGGGTTTTGAAGTTAAGTGGGTTGGGTATTTATAGGATTTCCCGAACCGTTAGGATCGTTTCTTGGAAAACGTGATCGAATCTCGTGCGTACACTTGTTGGAAAGTTGTGGTAACTAAAAATGGCTTCTCATGAACTGAAAGGGCAAGTGTGAGTGTGTGGATGAGAGTTTAATAGCTGCAATCTGCTGACTAATTGATCTTATCTGATCTGGGACACTGACGCGGTCCGCGTAAAGGATAGCCCTGGGTTTACGCGGACCGCCTGACCTGACTGGTCAGAAACAAACTTTCAGAAATGACAGTTTTGGTCCCTGCACGTGTTTAAGGCCTTTTTCGATGCGTTTGAACCCCGTTAACCTCATTTCAAAGCTCTAAAATGGAGTTAAAGTATAGGGAACTTAAAATGTTCTCAAACATACCTCAGATGTCGGTTCGTTTGGCCGTACGATCGCGATGTTTGCTTAATTACGATGGAATGCGCATAAGCGCGAAAAACGATCCAAAATGCGTGACGAATGGATTTTTCTTATTCCAAACACTAAAATAAAATATTTTAGTGCTTACATAAATTTTTGGATGTCCGGATGTATTCAGAACGTGAGTTATGCACAAAAGTGAAAACTTGTGCGCTTTTTGACGCTTTTAGTCCCTGAATGACCCAAAAGTTTATTTTAGCACGCCGAACCCCTCAAAGCCTATTTCTAAGCTATATAAAGGATATTTAAGGTGTGTTTAACTTATGGTCATGTTCCGGAATGTTCGTTACAGTTCAAATTGGCATACTTTCGCATTTTGTCAAGTTTAGTCCCTGTAAGCGAATTAACTTGTTTTTGCCATACCAAAGCCTTCAAAACTTATTTCTAAGTTATGTAAAGGTTATTTAAGGTATGCTAAGTATATGTTGATGTTCCAGAGTATTTGTCGCATTAAACTGATTACGTTTATGCATCAGTTTGCGTATAACTCTCAAGAAAGCGATATAGAGTTTGAAATTGAATAAAAGTCAAAACATGAAAAATGTAAAACACAACCAAACAAACATTGGGATCAAATAACATTGTTTTATTGGTAACTGAACTGTTCACAATGATTACAAGCAAAGATGTTACAACCGTACGGCTAAACGAACCGACATCCGAGATATTTTTGAGCAAATTTTAAGTTCCCTATACTTTAACTTCATTTTAGAGCTTTGAAATGGGTTTAACGGGGCTTAAACGTGTCAAAAATGCATCAAATAGCAAGTTTGGAGCTTCAGGGGCCTGTTCTGCCATTTTTCAAAGTTCTGGTCTGCAGGTCCTTGCGCACCTCAACACTCTGAGTGTTGCGGTGCGCAAGCTAGGGCCAGATGCAGCAAATCGTTTTTCTCAGCTGTTAACAGCCCTTAAACACCCTCCAAAGGCCAATGCCATGTGTCCAACTCTTGTGGTGGAGCAATATGAGTTACCACAATATTCCGACAAGTGTACGGGCGAGATCATTCCCTCTTCTCCAAGAAATGATCCTAACGGTGAACCGAAATCTATAAATACCCAACCCCCTTCATTGCAAAACCCACTTGAAATATGAGATTTCTCTAAGTTGGGGTGTTTCATCACCTCATACCTGAGAATACTTGGATTATCAATCTTGCGGGGACCCTTTGTAAGTGTTCCTTCGTTCTTTTAATGCTTTTCGAGTCCGAAAGTCAAACTTTGTTTGACTTTCTGCATTGACCGGTTTATGGTACAATACATACATTTGGATCGTTTTTCGCGCTTATGCACATTCCGTCGTAATTAACCGAACATCGCAACCGTACGGCTAAACGAACCGACGTCCGAGATATTTTTGAGCAAATTTTAAGTTCCCTATACTTTAAATTCATTTTAGATCTTTGAAATGGGTTTAACGGGGCTTAAACGTGTCAAAAATGCATCGAATAGCAAGTTTGGAGCTTCAGGGGCCTGTTCTGCCATTTTTCAAAGTTCTGGTCTGCAGGTCCTTGCGCACCTCAACACTCTGAGTGTTGTGGTGCGCAAGCAGGGGCTAGATGCAGCAAATCGTTTTTCTCAGCTGTTAACAGCCCTTAAACACCCTCCAAAGGCCAATGCCATGTGTCCAACTCTTGTGGTGGAGGAATATGAGTTACCACAACATTCCGACAAGTGTACGGGCGAGATCATTCCCTCTTCTCCAAGAAACGATCCTAACGGTGAACCGAAATCTATAAATACCCAACCCCCTTCATTGCAAAACCCACTTGAAATCTGAGATTTCTCTAAGTTGGGGTGTTTCATCACCTCATACCTGAGAATACTTGGATTATCAATCTTGCGGGGACCCTTTGTAAGTGTTCCTTCGTTCTTTTATTGCTTTTCGAGTCCGAAAGTCAAACTTTGTTTGACTTTCTGCATTGACCAGTTTATGGTCAATGCGAAGTTCGTTTGAACTTCATAACGTGAGCGTAATCACGATGGTTATAGTCCCTGGTGACTATACCTACTGATTACCACGTTATCTAGGCTCAGTGACGAGTCGTAGTTTCGGCCAAAATGCGCATTCTTGCGTGTTTTGTAACCAAACTACTCTTAGGTATCAAAACCGTTTGTTTTGATACCAAACCTGTTTTCTAAACTTAGTTAAGCATGTTTTAGCATGCTTAGCTCGTCACTTTTAGTTTAGTGCTTATATAGGGTCGTAAGGTAAGCGATCTAAACAATCGCTCATACTTTCGAACCCGGCCCATTTGGTCGATCATTAGGATCCGACCTGTGACAACCCGCACTAAACCAGGTATCCGTACAACTTGATTACTGATTAATTACTGCTTAATTACTGTGCTTGATTGAACTAGCTGATAAACTACTACCTGCATACTGATACATGCACTTACTTGCATCATACTTTATTTGCTGTCACTACATTGATTACATACTGAACCCTAGTGACAAACATGATGCACAAAAAGCACAGTAACACTAAACGGATACACAGTGAACATGCTGATATAACCAGCATCAGGCAAATACTGCCTCTAAGGCCTGTTAAGAGCCTCATATATTTTGGCTACACTGGTAGTGAGTGTAGGATATAAGGGTTGTGTTACCGCGTCTCTAGGGATAAGATACACTGATTCGGATGTGCCAAAAACGTACTTTAAGTACCAAACACAGCACTTTAATAATTTAACCAGCTTCTAGCTGACTAGTAAAGTGCCAGAAAATGAGAAAATAACACTAGACACTTTCTAAAGTGTTGGAAACAAAATGTGTCACTAAAAATATAATAACGACACTTTAAAGCTTTTATAACGCTTTAACGGATTACTATCCAACCGAACACCCGGACTTTACCCGGAACATGAAAACTTTACTATTTTTATTATTACTATTTTTCTGAGCCAGTTAGGGTCCCTGATTACCCTAACACCCGTCATAACACATAATACACAACTAACTAAGTTAATTACTTAGTTAACCCTTTCAACCTAACTAAACACTAACTAACCAAGTTTCAACCGAACTAACCCAACCCCCAAGCCCCTAACCGGCCCCAAATATAGGGGACACACAAGGACTAGCTAATTATTATTTTATTGTGGGTGTTTAGTATCTTGAAGGCACATTACTCATTGGTTAATAACACATAAAATTTCCTATAAATACATGAGATTACACCACTAATCACCACTACATTTCACCAACTCTCACTCACCCTCTCTTGCTCTCTTGGTTCTCGGCCGAACCCCCTCCACTACACCATCAAATTTTCGACTTTGTTTCCTTGCATTCCAAGATCATACAAACATCCAAGGTCACGTTTTAGGAGCTTTGGTGCACTCGGAACACGAAGGACCTCAACCGTTGGCTTTTATCCACCTCTTTTTCGTCACGATTCTTCCCTAGCCCCGAGCTAGAGGTATATTGTTTAAAACTCATATTTAAGCATGTCTAAAGTGGTTAAAAGAACTTTCGTCGGTTAAATATCGTAAACATGCGTTTTGAAACTTTAAAGTCTACTAAAATCACAAAAATGGAGGTTAATAGCACATGTCTTGTGTAAAAGTCGTAGGACTTGAAATTTGTGTTTATCTAGACCCGATCTATGATGTGGTAGCTCAAATCTCCGTTTAACCCGACTTTGTAAAATCACGTATCATCACATAAACTTGTTTTTGAAAGATACAAGGGTTAAAGGTGAAACACTACCACATTTAGAGCATGAACTTGTGTAAAAGAATTTTATTTGTGTAAAAGTGATTTAACCGGTACAATGGTGTTTAAAACTAGCAGATCTACGTATCTGCGAGTGGTACTTTTGAAGGACCACACTTTAAAAGAAACCATGTTTTTCTAAGAAACGGATCTTACAATATTAAGAGTGATATTTAGAACGCACAAGTGTGTAAACACTTTTGTGGCACATGTTTCGTCAAGATAACTATTTTTGGGAAAAATAACTAGAAGTTGTAAAGACGGATTTCTCTAGTCACAAGGTTTTTACGAGGTTAAAGTTACTTTATATAAAGATCCACGAAATATAATGGGATTTACAATATAGATTCGGAAAAACTACAAGTTCATGCGATTATGCGATTTACATATTTATTGACTAGTTGATGTGTCGGAAATTGTTTGATTGAATAAAGAGGTTGTTGTATTGATTTGTTAAAAGAAAATGATACGCTTGAAAGCGTGGCCACCTCCAGTTACAGAGGAAACTCTGGCGAAATTTTCTAAAAACCTAACACTTAGACTTTTTACACAACAAGTGTTAGAACTATTTTTGGACATATTTTCGAAACATAAATTTCGCCAGCACTATATTTTACTACATATCCGGAGGTGGGATTTTCACAAAGATTAACGTGATAAATATACTTGTCACAACACTGTTTATGATTATTGTGTGAAATACATAAATATTATTTTAGAGTGAAAATAATATTTACAAGCGTTAATGATCCCAAAACTTTACGAACGCTTCCACAAATATATAAGTTACACCGGTAATTACATTACCACGAGATTGATAAAACGTAACTTACGCACATGTATTGTATCCCCCATCCTTGGGAAGAAGAATAACTACCAAGTGTATACGGAACATAAACACGAAATAGTTGTCTAACTATTTCCCAAAGACATAAACTGTAAAGCTAAGGCACGGCCGTCCGTCTAATAGAATTAGCACTTGTAGGTCGTTGCATAGCTTACTGTATTGGAGACACTTGGTAGAGACGCGCATTCACTGTGAGTTCATGTCCCCCTTTTCTCTAACTGTTTTCAGTTTACTTAACTGCGGGGGTGAAATACATGTTACTATGATTTACGAGTACTTTACAACGGTATGTGTAACGTAAGGAGGTGTTATACGATCATGTGAGTGGATAGGAACACATGGGGCCATTAGTCCTCATGGAGGGACCGAGGGACAGGAGCGGTAGATCTATCTGGGTGTAGCGAGCCCAGCCCCCGGCCAAACTAGAAACGGACCGTGGGGTGACCTTGTCCACATACTTTGCCGTGGCGAAATCTGCTAGGTTTGAGTCTCCCTATTTGCACTTCACATATGTCAGTGGCCTTGCAAACCATTGGTGATCACAAGTCCTCTTACAACTGCTACATACCACAACTATTTTTATACTCACAAGTGTTTTACATACTCACTTACACATGAACTCGCTCAACATTATTGTTGATTTTTCAACTCACATGTATTTCAGGAAATTAAAACGGATCTGGCACGGTATGGAACGTTTTCCGCTGCACTTGTCATGAAGTCATCAGGGTTTAGGGGATGTGTCTCTTTCCTGGACAAGACACAGTCCTTAAACCACGTTTATGTTATGTTATAAGTTGTAATGTTTACTGAACAAGGTTAAGGTTGTATGTTAAAACGATGGTAATGTGTTTGATTTTCAAAACTTAATGGATGACTTGCATGGTTTTAAATTCATATAGCTTTGTTATGATTAAGCTATGGTATTAAGAAGTCACACCAAAGTTAACCACGCTTCCGCAAAGCCAGGGTGTGACAGCTTGGTATCAGAGCTCTGATCATAGCGAACTAGGATTCTCTCTCGAGTCTAGACTATGATCACTAGGGCTCTCACGAAAACATTTTACTGCATACCACTTAAGTCCAGATCCACAACTTTTTACAAACAAATGTTGAGCACATTTTATTTATTATTCTAGGCTCAGTCTGGGAGGCTGAGGTAGGAGGCTAGTGGGACTAGAAGTGTTGGCTAGTGGGACTAGAAGTGTTTGCTAGTGGGACTAGAAGTGTTGGCTAGTGGGACTAGAAGTGTTGGCTAGTGGGACTAGAAGGGTTGGCTAGTGGGACTAGAAGTGTTTGCTAGTGGGACTAGAAGTGTTGGCTAGTGGGACTAGAAGTGTGGCTAGTGGGACTAGAAGGATAATTCGAATGTTTACGTGGTGACTACATGTTTATATGACTATATGATTGATTATTATACGTATATGTGTTTGTGTTACAAATGTCATGCTTTCATCAAGTACTAGAAAGATGGACACTACGAATCTCATGGCTATAGTATCAGACGACATAGTTTCATCGAAGCACGAGGTGTACATTTCCGATACTACCGACACAGACAACGACGACTTTCAGCCCTCTGTGCGCTGCCTGAAGTCGTAGCAGAGCCTACTAATGGCTATCTTGTTGGGAATTTGCCCCCTGCCGCTTATCTCGTTGTTGATATGCCCCCGACGTTGTCTCTGAAGACGATGTCGAACTGCTAAGAGGAGGACCCACTTGAGGGCGAGGCCCTATTTCTGCTAGTATTAGACTACTGCATGCGGACGCTCCTGTAGGGGAAACTCATGTCCATTCCCCAATCCCAGACTCATTTGAGTTTCTAACATCCGCATCTTCGCACACACAGGGAATGCAGCACTACTTACACGACACCGACCCTGATAGGGCGTCATTAGCTGCACCGGATCCCGCACACAGTTTTGAGTTTGATCGCGATATTGAGGACCATTCTGATTTTCCGCCTGGTGTTGATCCAGACCATGACATTGAGTTCATGCACTTAGACCAGCCCTTGGGGGATCCTGTAGCCCTGTCGACCCCTGTGTGTTGTTACAGCTGATCTTGAGATGGAGTTTTTGATTCGAAGCTAGCCGTGGCCCCTGAGCCAGGCGTTGCTCCTGACCCCGCATTGGAGTATGACCCTGTTCATGCCAATGCACCGGCTGTTGCTCCTTGATTGATCATCTGCTTGGATGAGAGAAAATTTGGGGTAACTGTGCAAGACAATTTATTATTACGGGGGCCCACGTAATAACGATTTGTAGTGCACAGGAATCCTGGTGGACTCTGCAGGCCAAGCTAATGATAACCAATGCAGCAGGAAATAACCTAAACACAAATGACCTAGGCGATGTAGCCTCGAGTTCATTCTATTACAAGCAACAAGCCACATTGACAAGCCTATGTGAAGGCTCAGGAATTTATTTCCCCACTTATACAGTGAGTATATTTGCGTGTGAAAGGGGGTGATTACATGATGGCTTACGTTGCTATATATATACCCCATAGACAATTGAAACATTGTCCAACCCGCTTCACGCTATTTCGACAAAAAGGGAATGTCACCCAGGCGTGACACAAACACCAGTACATTGCCAAGGACAGAAGCCGAGCTGCAAGAACGCATCTCACAGATAAATGCACGACATGAAGCCCTCCACTCTAAGTACAACGATGGCATTACGGGGGATAACCCTCCAACTGGCTGCACCTATAAACAGTTCCTGAACTGCAAGCCTTTGAACTTTGTCAGAACCGGAGGCACCGTTGCATTTGTTCGTTGGTACGAAAAGACCGACTCCATTCTAAGGGTGAGTAACTAATCGCCCCAACAGAGTGTTACCTACATCTCGGGGATATTTCTAGATGGCACACTCTCTTAATGGAACCTCCAGGTTCAGACCCTTGGCACAGACGCTACTTATACACTGTGCTGGGACGAGCTCAAGGAAACGATTGAGAAGAAATGTTGTTTTAGGACAGAAATTCAGAAACTTGACGTGGAGTCCTGAAATTTGAGAAAGGACGAACCAGAGACTCCTGAACATGACCAGCGATCGCACGACTGTCTAGGGTCGTCCCCTACTAAGTCATTGATGTAGTATGATATAGTAGTGTAATTGTGAGCTTTACATTGTGGTCTCGAATTGTGGCAATACAATCGCAGTATTCTCATCACATGCGATGTTCAATCAATTGTTTATGTCCTATAGCATAAGAGGTTATGTGATTGACTTGTTGATAACCTGAAATGTTATGTGTTGGTATTGTTGAATGCATACGTACACTTCACTAACCTATGTGAAACGTCTTTTAGAAGATGCCGCCAAGACGCGAAACGCGCATGCCCACTAACGAGGCAGAACTACAACAAATCATTGCCGCTGCCATAGCACAGTATGCAGCATCTCAGCCCGGAACGAGCGGAAGTATTAACCAGGGCAACAATAATCCACCACATGGTAATATTTAAGTCATTAAAACATACCATGACCTAAACGAATTTCCTTAGCAAGAAAGCTAATATCTATCATATGTTGCAATGAATGTGCAGGGTGCACATACAAGCAGTTCTTAGATTGCAAGCCCACCAACTTCGATGGCACCGGAGGCGCTGTCGCTTTTACTCGTTGGGCCGAGAAGACTGATTCCACCATCCGCATGAGCAAATGTGCGCTCGACCAGCAGGTCACTTACATCTCAGGGCTGTTTCTAGATGGAGCCCTATCATGGTGGAACCTACAAGTCCAAACACTAGGCGAAGCTGCCGCCTACGCCCTGACTTGGGCCGAATTGAAAGAACTAATGCGCAAAAAGTACTGTTCACGCGCAGAAATTCAAAGGTTGGAGACTGAATTTTGGCACCTAAAGATGGATGGACCAAAGATTGCAGAATACGTCCAGAGGTTTCACGACTTATCTCAAGTGGTTCCTTACATGGTTACGCCTGAATACAAGCGAATCGAGCGCTTCATTTGGGGTTTGGCACCCCAAATAATAAGCATGGTAACCTCCTCCAAACCAGCGACTATCACTGAAGCCATCGATTTGAGCGTGGCTCTCACCGAGGAGGCGATTCGTTTAAACAAGTTTGATGAAGTCAAGGCAAAGAAGACAGAGACTCACGTTGAGTCCTCAGGGGTTAACAAAAGAAAGTTTTCGAACTTCAAACAAAGTGTTAGCGGGGATGGCAAGAGAGGAGCACCAAGCACGCCAGCTCAGGGTGCAGCTGGCAGTGGAAGGAGAGGAAAGGGATATATGGGCACTCAGCCCAAGTGCAACGCCTGCCAGCGTCACCATTCTGGCCGATGTGGTTTGAGAGTATGTGATTCGTGTGGAAAACCTGGCCACTTGAAGGATTCTTGTTGGGCCACTGCTGGCCGCGGAGGCCAGGGAGGATATGGAAATAGGAATGATAAACGTGGTGGCAATGGAAACCGTCTACCAGGAAATTTTGGAGGAAACAGAAACCGAGGCAACAATGCAAACCAGGCTGGCAATGCCAACCAGAACAACACCCCAGCTGGAAATGGTGATGGAAACGGGCAGAGGCTCGGATGTTATAACTGCGGGGAAATCGGGCATTTTAAGAAGAATTGCCCAACACTGAATCAAGCCCGTGGTAGAGTATTCCAGCTCGAAGCTAGAGAAGCACGTCAAGATCCAAATGTTGTTACGGGTACGTTCCCTATCAATCAGCGCTATGCATCTGTTTTATTTGATACTGGTGCCGACTATAGCTTCGTATCACTAGAATTTAAGAATATGCTTGGGTTAGCTGCTAATAAGTTAGACATTCCCTACTCGATCGAATTAGCTAATGGGAAGTTAGTTGGAGCCGACGAAGTAATCAGAGGATGTGTGATAGAATTGGGAGAACGCGAGTTTACTCTGGACCTACTACCAGTCCAATTGGGAAGTTTCGACGTGGTAGTAGGAATGGATTGGTTATCCGGAAACAAGGCTGAGATAGTATGTCACGAGAAAGTTGTTCGCATCCCAACCGATGATGGTGAGACGATTGTGGTTCACGGAGAGAAGCGTGACACACCGCTAAGATTTATCAGCTGCTTGAAAGCAAGGAAGTGTTTACAGAAAGGATGTGTTGCTTTTCTAGCACACATCGTGGATAAGAAGGCTGCTGAACCAAGAATCGAAGACATCCCTGTCGTAAGGGAGTATCCAGAAGTCTTCCCAGAAGACTTACCCGGACTGCCACCTCAGAGGCAAGTGGAATTTCACATTGACTTAGTTCCAGGCGCCGCGCCTGTGGCTAAGGCACCATACAGACTTGCGCCGTCTGAGATGCAGGAATTGTCGACGCAACTTCAAGAGTTGTTAGACAAGGGTTTTATCCGACCAAGCTTCTCGCCTTGGGGAGCTCCGGTCTTGTTTGTCAAGAAGAAAGACGTAAGTTTCCGCATGTGTATTGACTACAGAGAATTGAACAAGCTGACGATTAAGAACAGGTATCCTCTGCCAAGAATCGACGATCTGTTCGATCAACTTCAAGGTTCAAGCTATTACTCTAAGATCGATCTTCGATCTGGATACCATCAATTAAGGATACAGAAGGAAAGTATCCCGAAAACAGCCTTCCGAACTCGTTATGGACACTACGAGTTCCTCGTTATGCCATTTGGTTTGACAAACGCGCCTGCGGTATTCATGGATTTAATGAATAGGGTTTGCAAGCCATACTTAGACAAGTTCGTGATTGTATTCATCGACGACATCCTGATTTACTCAGAGACGAAGGCTGAACACGAACAACGTCTTAGAACCATACTAGAGCTACTAAAGAAGGAACAGATGTACGCCAAATTCTCCAAGTGCGAGTTTTGGCTACGCGAAGTCCAGTTTCTTGGACACGTGGTGAATGGAGATGGAATTCATGTTGATCCCACAGAGATCGAGGCAATCAAGAATTGGGAAACGCCTACAACGCCAACCGAGATTCGACAATTCTTGGGTTTGGCTGGCTACTATCGAAGGTTCATTGAGGATTTCTCGAAAATCGCTCAATCTTTGACGCTCCTCACGCAGAAGGACAAGACGTTTGATTGGGGAATCAAACAGGATGAAGCGTTCCAGATACTGAAGGATAAGCTTTGTAACGCGCCAATCTTAGCTCTACCGGAAGGTACCGACGATTTTGTGGTATACTGCGACGCATCGCGTCAGGGATTGGGTTGTGTGTTGATGCAACGCCAAAAGGTCATTGCTTACGCATCACGCCAACTGAAGGTGCACGAAAAGAATTATACCACACACGATTTAGAGCTTGGTGCAGTGGTTTTTGCTTTAAAGATCTGGAGACACTACCTGTATGGTACGAAGTGCACAATCTTCACAGATCACAAAAGCCTACAGCATATATTTAACCAGAAGGAGTTAAATATGAGGCAAAGACGATGGGTTGAATTGTTAAACGACTACGACTGCGAGATAAAGTATCACCCAGGGAAGGCGAATGTAGTTGCCGATGCCCTAAGTCGTAAAGAAAGAATCAAGCCTATAAGGGTTAGAGCATTGGAAATGATTATACGAACCGATCTCTCCTCGCGCATTTGCGCTGCACAAAAGGAAGCTCTCAAGGAGGGAAACCTTGAGGAAGAATATCTCCGTGGAATGGAGAAGCTTTTGGTACCAAACAAGGAAGGAACGTTATGTTTTGAGAAAAGGATTTGGGTTCCTCTGTTTGGTGGATTAAGGGAAGTTATTTTCGATGAAGCGCACAAGTCACGGTACTCTATCCACCCTGGATCGGATAAGATGTACCAGGATCTCAAAAATTACTATTGGTGGCCTAGGATGAAAGGCGACGTTGCTGTTTACGTAAGCAAATGTTTAACGTGCGCTAAGGTCAAGGCGGAATACCAGAAGCCTTCGGGACTTCTGCAACAACCTGAGATTCCCAAGTGGAAGTGGGAACAAATCTCAATGGATTTTGTTACGAAACTACCAAGAACGCCAAGAGGCCATGATATGATTTGGGTGATTGTTGACCGCCTAACAAAGTCCGCACACTTTCTGCCAATCAAGGAGAGAGACAGTACTAGCAAACTTGCGGAAATTTACTTGAGAGAGATCGTAGCACGTCATGGAGTACCGCTCTCGATCATCTCTGATAGAGACGGAAGGTTTGTGTCAAGAATATGGCAATCCTTCCAAGAATCTTTTGGCTCACAATTGAATCTGAGCACTGCATTCCATCCGCAAACTGATGGCCAGAGCGAGCGAACAATACAAACTTTGGAAGACATGCTGAGGGCGTGTGTTATGGATTTAGGCGGTAGCTGGGATAAACACTTACCTTTGGTCGAATTTTCATACAACAACAGCTACCACACCAGTATTGGTGTCGCGCCATTTGAGGCCCTATACGGACGCAAGTGCCGATCACCACTATGTTGGTCTGACGCAGGTGATAGGCAGCTTGCTGGTCCCGAGATCGTCCAAGAGACGACAGATAAGATCGCGCAAATTCTTAAACGCATCGAAGCCGCTCGCCACAGGCAAAAGGCCTACGCGGATCCAAACCGGAAGCACGTGGACTTCCAAGTCGGAGAGATGGTATTATTGAAAGTTCCACCCTGGAAATGGGTGGCGCGCTTTGGAAAACGTGGAAAGTTAAATCCACGCTACATTGGTCCCTTCAGAATTCCGGAAAGAATTGGGACAGTGGCATACAAGTTGGACCTACCTGCTGAACTGAATGGTGTTCACGATACATTTCATGTGTCCAATCTAAAGAAAAGTCCAACTCAAATTGACGTTGCCATTCCTATCGACGAGATACATATTGACGACACGCTCCACTTTGTTGAAGAACCTGTTGAGGTCACGGATTGGAAAGTTAACAAGACCCGCCGGAGCAGTGTCAAACTCGTCAAGGTTCGTTGGAATGCCAGACATGGTCCTGAATTCACATGGGAACGTGAGGACCGGATGAAAGAGAAATACCCCCACTTATTTCCTAAGAACTCTGCATCTACAAGCAGAACTTAAATTTCGGGACGAAATTTATTTAACGGGGGGAGAATGTGACAACCCGCACTAAACCAGGTATCCGTACAACTTGATTACTGATTAATTACTGCTTAATTACTGTGCTTGATTGAACTAGCTGATAAACTGCTACCTGCATACTGATACATGCACTTACTTGCATCATACTTTATTTGCTGTCACTACATTGATTACATACTGAACCCTAGTGACAAACATGATGCACAAAAAGCACAGTAACACTAAACGGATACACAGTGAACATGCTGATATAACCAGCATCAGGCAAATACTGCCTCTAAGGCCTGTTAAGAGCCTCATATATTTTGGCTACACTGGTAGTGAGTGTAGGATATAAGGGTTGTGTTACCGCGTCTCTAGGGATAAGATACACTGATTCGGATGTGCCAAAAACGTACTTTAAGTACCAAACACAGCACTTTAATAATTTAACCAGCTTCTAGCTGACTAGTAAAGTGCCAGAAAATGAGAAAATAACACTAGACACTTTCTAAAGTGTTGGAAACAAAATGTGTCACTAAAAATATAATAACGACACTTTAAAGCTTTTATAACGCTTTAACGGATTACTATCCAACCGAACACCCGGACTTTACCCGGAACATGAAAACTTTACTATTTTTATTATTACTATTTTTCTGAGCCAGTTAGGGTCCCTGATTACCCTAACACCCGTCATAACACATAATACACAACTAACTAAGTTAATTACTTAGTTAACCCTTTCAACCTAACTAAACACTAACTAACCAAGTTTCAACCGAACTAACCCAACCCCCAAGCCCCTAACCGGCCCCAAATATAGGGGACACACAAGGACTAGCTAATTATTATTTTATTGTGGGTGTTTAGTATCTTGAAGGCACATTACTCATTGGTTAATAACACATAAAATTTCCTATAAATACATGAGATTACACCACTAATCACCACTACATTTCACCAACTCTCACTCACCCTCTCTTGCTCTCTTGGTTCTCGGCCGAACCCCCTCCACTACACCATCAAATTTTCGACTTTGTTTCCTTGCATTCCAAGATCATACAAACATCCAAGGTCACGTTTTAGGAGCTTTGGTGCACTCGGAACACGAAGGACCTCAACCGTTGGCTTTTATCCACCTCTTTTTCGTCACGATTCTTCCCTAGCCCCGAGCTAGAGGTATATTGTTTAAAACTCATATTTAAGCATGTCTAAAGTGGTTAAAAGAACTTTCGTCGGTTAAATATCGTAAACATGCGTTTTGAAACTTTAAAGTCTACTAAAATCACAAAAATGGAGGTTAATAGCACATGTCTTGTGTAAAAGTCGTAGGACTTGAAATTTGTGTTTATCTAGACCTGATCTATGATGTGGTAGCTCAAATCTCCGTTTAACCCGACTTTGTAAAATCACGTATCATCACATAAACTTGTTTTTGAAAGATACAAGGGTTAAAGGTGAAACACTACCACATTTAGAGCATGAACTTGTGTAAAAGAATTTTATTTGTGTAAAAGTGATTTAACCGGTACAATGGTGTTTAAAACTAGCAGATCTACGTATCTGCGAGTGGTACTTTTGAAGGACCACACTTTAAAAGAAACCATGTTTTTCTAAGAAACGGATCTTACAATATTAAGAGTGATATTTAGAACGCACAAGTGTGTAAACACTTTTGTGGCACATGTTTCGTCAAGATAACTATTTTTGGGAAAAATAACTAGAAGTTGTAAAGACGGATTTCTCTAGTCACAAGGTTTTTACGAGGTTAAAGTTACTTTATATAAAGATCCACGAAATATAATGGGATTTACAATATAGATTCGGAAAAACTACAAGTTCATGCGATTATGCGATTTACATATTTATTGACTAGTTGATGTGTCGGAAATTGTTTGATTGAATAAAGAGGTTGTTGTATTGATTTGTTAAAAGAAAATGATACGCTTGAAAGCGTGGCCACCTCCAGTTACAGAGGAAACTCTGGCGAAATTTTCTAAAAACCTAACACTTAGACTTTTTACACAACAAGTGTTAGAACTATTTTTGGACATATTTTCGAAACATAAATTTCGCCAGCACTATATTTTACTACATATCCGGAGGTGGGATTTTCACAAAGATTAACGTGATAAATATACTTGTCACAACACTGTTTATGATTATTGTGTGAAATACATAAATATTATTTTAGAGTGAAAATAATATTTACAAGCGTTAATGATCCCAAAACTTTACGAACGCTTCCACAAATATATAAGTTACACCGGTAATTACATTACCACGAGATTGATAAAACGTAACTTACGCACATGTATTGTATCCCCCATCCTTGGGAAGAAGAATAACTACCAAGTGTATACGGAACATAAACACGAAATAGTTGTCTAACTATTTCCCAAAGACATAAACTGTAAAGCTAAGGCACGGCCGTCCGTCTAATAGAATTAGCACTTGTAGGTCGTTGCACAGCTTACTGTATTGGAGACACTTGGTAGAGACGCGCATTCACTGTGAGTTCATGTCCCCCTTTTCTCTAACTGTTTTCAGTTTACTTAACTGCGGGGGTGAAATACATGTTACTATGATTTACGAGTACTTTACAACGGTATGTGTAACGTAAGGAGGTGTTATACGATCATGTGAGTGGATAGGAACACATGGGGCCATTAGTCCTCATGGAGGGACCGAGGGACAGGAGCGGTAGATCTATCTGGGTGTAGCGAGCCCAGCCCCCGGCCAAACTAGAAACGGACCGTGGGGTGACCTTGTCCACATACTTTGCCGTGGCGAAATCTGCTAGGTTTGAGTCTCCCTATTTGCACTTCACATATGTCAGTGGCCTTGCAAACCATTGGTGATCACAAGTCCTCTTACAACTACTACATACCACAACTATTTTTATACTCACAAGTGTTTTACATACTCACTTACACATGAACTCGCTCAACATTATTGTTGATTTTTCAACTCACATGTATTTCAGGAAATTAAAACGGATCTGGCACGGTATGGAACGTTTTCCGCTGCACTTGTCATGAAGTCATCAGGGTTTAGGGGATGTGTCTCTTTCCTGGACAAGACACAGTCCTTAAACCACGTTTATGTTATGTTATAAGTTGTAATGTTTACTGAACAAGGTTAAGGTTGTATGTTAAAACGATGGTAATGTGTTTGATTTTCAAAACTTAATGGATGACTTGCATGGTTTTAAATTCATATAGCTTTGTTATGATTAAGCTATGGTATTAAGAAGTCACACCAAAGTTAACCACGCTTCCGCAAAGCCAGGGTGTGACACGACCAAATACCTTAGGTGACCATAGTGTATAGGGAATAACCTTCCGAGGTTATACCTTATGGTCACATCGTTTGAGTAGTTGTATGATAGGTAGTTTATATGCCTTAGGTAAATTACCAGAATACCCTTTTCATGTATAATTGGTAATTAAGCATATGTAACCTAAACTTTTGTCACATAGCTGATTATGTAACATGTTTAGGCATATAACACTTGTCATAGGGCTAGTTAGACGTCTCGAGTGCGCTTTTGCGCGCACGACGCGTTAAAGTAGCATAAGCTACCTTAATGGGTCGCGATGGGTCGAAAGCACTTAGGTTAGGTTTCATTTTAGTATGTGGGCTTTGTTAAACCATATTACATGAGTTCACATACTCATTTGGTTTACGAACCCTCATTCTATCCGATCCTCCGATTTAGGTCCGGTTTATTAACATAGTTACCTATATTAGGTGTCGTTTGATTCCGTGATCTCTAGCATTGCTTGGTGGTTATCTTAGGACTTCTGAACAATCTCAAGTGAGTACATAGTTCCCCTATTTTACTGGTTTCCAAATTGTTTTGGGGTGAAGCATGTGTACCTATGTGTTATTTTCATGATTTCAAAGTATAATTGATTATACATGTTATTACTTATCTTTTGACAAACTAAATGACTATCTATGGTTTAAACGCGGATTTCTCAAAGAACATAAAATAAAAATGTTGAATTGTACTTATTTTATGTTCACCAGACCGATTGTTAGTATGATATAGCGCTATAGGATTAGACACCCCATTCCTGTTGTCATGGAATGTCTGAAACCAATTTGTTTCTCCATCCAAATAGGGATTGCCTTTGTGGTATCCCTATAGTCTCAAAGGTGTAGTTTGATGCACTAGGTCTGAATGAATTCTTAAATCACACATTTAAAGTATATTTTGATATACTCCCAAAAGTGTAGTTTGATATACTCTCATGTGTGGTATTGTACAGAACCAACATATATATTTTATCAACAAACCAAAACATATTTTTATATGTTATTTATAAAACCCAAAGCATATTTTGATATGTTATTTATGAAACCAAAACATAGTTTAATATGTTATTTACAAATCCAAAGTATACTTTTAATATGCTACTATAAGGTTATTCGTTTAACCTTACATTATTTTACAAAGCATAACTTTTGATTTATTCAAACACTTTGTTTTGTACATTTTTACTTGTGGTTGAAGAAATCTCATTTTACTTACCATACATAACTTTTGTTTACACATTACATGGTTTACATTTAACTTGAGTTATACAATAACATTGGACTATTGGTTTAAACATGAACATTCTATATTGGTGGTTTGGTTTGAGTAAGTGACTTAAGAAACGAGGCGTGTGTAATATGATACAAGCATGGTGGATACGCCGCTGGTACTTCCTATATATAAGTGTTTGTATGGTATTACATATCGTAGCGTTATTTGAATCATTTCAATTTAAGTCATATAACATTTTATACAAGTAACATACTTTTCATAAGACATTGTTTTACAACAACTTATCTTATACAAATTCATTTTTACTTGGTTATTCAATTAACCTTACATTACTCTTTTACGTATCATCTATCATCACTTTTCAAATGATTTATAAAACAAAACATTTTACAAGGACCATGACTGACTTTTGTTAAACAACTCTTTCTAAACTTATAAGTCATGAAACCTATATTCACAAAACCTATGTATCTCACAGGCATTTTTATGCTGACGTACCTATTTTTACACATTTTTCAGGTGCTGTCTTGAGATGATTGTTGATACATGCTACATTTAGGATGGACTCGTGCCTTAGCAACTTTAAAACTTGGAAGATCATAGTTTTACTTATTTGATTGTATTAAAACAATGAGTTCATTTATTCAATAAAACAGAATTTATTTATTCCATGGTTACGAAACAATGATTCTGTTACAACACTCCCCGACGTTTCCGCCACGTCTGGTTGTTCTACGTGGTCGGGGTATGACTAGAAAAGTTGGTATTAGAGCCAATGGTTATAGGGAATTAGGTTATTAGTAATGCTTTGACCTAGACTATAACCTTCCTAGGACCCTAACACAAGTTTTCTTGTGTTTAGTTTTAAAACAATACCGTCACTTATTCTTAGGTGAGAACCACAATAAGAACACAAATTTCTATCCTGCTTTGAAAGCTAATCATTTGTTCTAGGATGATTTATTATATGGTTTTGAACCCTCTAAGTTTTCAAATCCCGTCAAAGTTGGTCTAAATAATGTGAACACGTGCAAACTGGAAGGGTGGGTGCCTGTACCCTGAGTTTTCTGTCTAAGGCTAAAGTGTTCGTACAAATCCACATAATCGGACCAGTCACTCTTACCTGGGAACTCTTGGGGTGAGTGTCCACTTATAGGCGAGCATGTCTTCGTGATACATTATTTTTGACCTATTTACTTTGATTAATCACCGGGGTCGTTTGTTGCTTTGTAGTAACAAACAAATGACCATTATCCTTGCTTTCATCAGATTTGTTTCATCTCATTCTTTTCGTCTAATTCTCTCACTCGTTTCCTTTCATGTTCCTCTTTTAGAATGCCTCCTCGACGCGACAATCAGATGGCGAATGCCGAACTGGCGGAAATCATCGCGCAGCAAATGGCTGCTGCCTTCCCAAATCTTTATGCTCAAATGATTCAAGCCATCAATAACAACAATGCTCCATGCAATTTCAAGAATTTTAACTCGGCTAAACCGCTCAAGTTTAGTAGTTCTGAGGGAGCAACTGGGCTTCTTCAATGGTTCGAGAGCATTGAGAATACTTTCCGTCACGTTCAGTGTCCTGAAAATCGCAAGGTCGAGTTCTCTTCGAGTGTGTTTCAGAAGAGGGCTCTTACGTGGTGGAACGGGGTTATGAGAGACCGCGGTGCTGAGGTTGCATTATCACAGACTTGGGCTGAGCTTAGGGCTCTTATGATGAAGGAATTCTATCCTCGTCATGAGCTAAGGGCTCTAGAAAGGGAGTTTGATGATTTGAAGCAAGACAGTGGGGAACATCGAGCCTATACTGACCACTATGAGGAATTGAGCTTGTTATGCCCTACTATGGTTACGCCTCCGGATAAGGCGATTGAGAAATACATTGATGGTCTTCCTGACGTAGTTCAGGATATCATTACCGGCAGCAACCCTACTACTGTCAGACAAGCCATAGAATTGGCTGCCACTCTGACTGAATCCCATATCAGGAAGCGTAAGCTGTTTCGGAAGCGCGACTCAAGACCATCTGACAAGACTGCTCAAGTGGAACCAAAGGAAGAAAATGCTGAGGTGTCCAAGAAGAAGAAGCGCAAAGCCTCTCAAAACTACGCTGTAACTACTCAAGACAAACAGGTTGCACCAAACCAGTCAGCACAACCTCACAAAAGGCAAAACTACGTTGGTACCGCACCTGTATGCAACAAGTGCAACTGTCATCATCTAGAGCAAGAGCAGTGTCACAAATGTACCCACTGTGGGCGGTTGGGACATTTGATCAATGTTTGTCGTTATGCAAATCAAGCTGCTGCAAACCCTGCTGCTGTTCAAGCACGGTTCCCTCCGGGGTCATGTTATAACTGTGGTGACCTTACCCACTACAGGAACAATTGCCCAAGACTTGTTAACGCACCTCCAGCACGAGGACGAGCATTTAACATCAATGAGGCAAACGGGAACGATGATGCAGCAGTGAACAATTAGTGTTTTGTAATTCCTTGGTTGTTATCTTTTGACACTTCAAGACAATTCGGTTGTTACATAAATAAAGATTTGTTGTTTTTATTTCTGTAAAAGTTATGCGTTTATGTGAATTTTTGATGCAACCTTATGATGTCAACCCAAGAACAAACTACTCGTATGGTTCTGTCATTTTATGATCACTCGTGATCTCCCTAAGAACCTTTAACACTCGTTTCTTTTAAGAAACAAAGCCAAACTCTTATTGAAAATCCTTCTATCTTTATAGATGGATCCTTGAAAATGATTAAAGTGCCAAATAAAATCCACTGATTGGATCCTGGTGTGCTTTAAATGTCCATGCCCAAGGATAACAAATTAAAGAATCAAGTTAACTAATTATGTGCTTATGTGTTTTCTTACATGTTTTGTGGTTGTATGTGATCCATCCAAATCCTCGTAGAATCTTCCATATCTCATATGAGGGATTCATAGTAGGATATCCAAAGTTACTATCTTAAATCCTTAATGGACTTCTACGTTGTAGTCAAGTCCCTTGGGTTTTAAAGTACTATTCTATAATTGGACCTCTTAAATGGTCTGGTTAAACAGATTGATTTTGAAAATCTGATTAGAAATATCATGTGATGATATAATTAAAAAGATCCCTTAAGTGGTCCATTTAAGGAGATCGTACGACGGTCTAGTTAAGAAGATCATGAGTTGATCTAGTTAAAAGGCTCATTCGTTGATCTAATTAAAAGGACCCTTTGGTGGTCTAGTCGAGTCGCTTCATGTTTATTCAAGTGATTTTTTTTCCTACGCATTATGAAATGAACTGTGCGGACTGTGCAAGGAATTACGTAATTATGGAGGCCTACATAATTATGGAATTCAGTGCACAGAAACCACAGGAAGCTTTGTCATGTGTTAAGACCTATAGTGACAAGAATAATGATACGGGAGAAGTCTTGGACCTCGACCAATGTCATTTATTCTCACACTCCCCAATTCTGATCTCAATCACACACCAAGTTTCCTATGATAAGTCTTCAGAAGAAACGTTCTTCTGTCCATAGTTCAAAATTCCATGTTTTACTATTACAAGGACTTCACTTTAAGGGTTAACAAATTCGCTAAGAGTCCTAACATGGCCCAGATTTTTACTTAAGGGTTCAATGGATCAATTAGAAGGCGAAACCGTCACAGCTGTCTTCACAAGTTTCCTCTAGCATTAAATTTCGGGACGAAATTTCCTAACGTAGGGGAGACTGTGACACCTGTGTCACTTCAACCATCAAACAAATTCCAAACCAATGAAATATTGTATTTCATACTTGGGATTTGTAAAAATATGTGTATCGTTTGCACATATCAACTCTTGTTCGATTTTAAGCTTTAAATCGCTTTCTGGAGGGTTATACGCGCTCTGATGCGTAAATATAACCAGTTTAATCCAACGAACACTCCGGAATAGTGAAATAGGCTTAACATACCTTAAATAACCTTTACATAACTTAGAAATAAGTTTTAAAGGCTTTGGTATGGCAAAAATAAGTTAATTCGCTTACAGGGACTAAACTTGACAAACTGCGAAAGAATGCCAATTTGAACTGTAACAGACATTCTGGAACATGACCATAAGTTAAACACACCTTAAATATCCTTTATATAGCTTAGAAATAGGCTTTGAGGGGTTCGGTGTGCTAAAATAAACTTTTGGGTCATTCAGGGACTAAAAGTGTCATAAAGTGCATAAGTTTGCATTTTCGCGCATAACTTACGTTCTGAATACACCGGGACTTCAAAATTTTATGTAAGCACTAAAACATTTTATTTTAGTGTTTGGCATAAGAAAAATCCATTCGTCACGCCATTTGGATCGTTTTTCGCGCTTATGTGCATTCCGTCATAATTAACCGAACATCGCAACCGTACGGCTAAACGAACCGACATCCGAGATATTTTTGAGCAAATTTTAAGTTCCCTATACTTTAACTTCATTTTAGAGCTTTGAAATGGGGTTAACGGGGCTTAAATGTGTCAAAAATGCATCAAATAGCAAGTTTGGAGCTTTAGGGGCCTGTTCTGCCATTTTTCAAAGTTCTGGTATGTAGGTCCTTGCGCACCTCAACACTCTGAGTGTTGAGGTGCGCAAACAGGGGCCAGATGCAGCAAATCGTTTTTCTCAGCTGTTAACAGCCCTTAAACACCCTCCAAAGGCCAATGCCATGTGTCCAACTGTTGTGGTGGAGCAATATGAGTTACCACAACATTCCGACAAGTGTACCGGCGAGATCATTCCCTCTTCTCCAAGAAACGATCCTAACGGTGAACCAAAATCTATAAATACCCAACCCCTTTCATTGCAAAACCCACTTGAAATCTGAGATTTCTCTAAGTTGGGGTGTTTCATCACCTCATACCTGAGAATACTTGGATTATCAATCTTGCGGGGACCCTTTGTAAGTGTTCCTTCGTTCTTTTATTGCTTTTCGACTCCGAAAGTTAAACTTTGTTTGACTTTCTGCATTTACCAGTTTATGGTCAATGCGAAGTTCGTTTGAACTTCATAACGTGAGCGTAATCACGATGGTTATAGTCCCTGGTGACTATACCTACTGATTACCACGTTATCTAGGCTCAGTGACGAGTCTTAGTTTCGGCCAAAATGCACATTCTTGCGTGGTTTGTAACCAAACTACTCTTAGGTATCAAAACCGTTTGTTTTGATACCAAACCTGTTTTCTAAACTTAGTTAAGCATGTTTTAGCATGCTTAGCTCGTCACTTTTAGTTTAGTGCTTATATAGGGTCGTAAGGTAAGCGATCTAAACAGTCGCTTATACTTTCGAACCCGACCCATTTGGTCGATCATTAGGATCCGACCAAATACCTTAGGTGACCATAGTGTACAGGGAATAACCTTCCGAGGTTATACCTTATGGTCACATCGTTTGAGTAGTTGTATGATAGGTAGTTTATATGCCTTAGGTAAATTACCAGAATACCCTTTTCATGTATAATTGGTAGTTAAGCATATGTAACCTAAACTTTTGTCACATAACTGATTATGTAACATGTTTAGGCATATAACACTTGTCATAGGGCTAGTTAGACGTCTCGAGTGCGCTTTTGCGCGCACGACGCGTTAAAGTAGCATAAGCTGCCTTAATGGGTCGCGATGGGTCGAAAGCACTTAGGTTAGGTTTCATTTTAGTATGTGGGCTTTGTTAAACCATATTACATGAGTTCACATACTCATTTGGTTTACGAACCCTCATTCTATCCGATCCTCCGATTTAGGTCCGGTTTATTAACATAGTTACCTATATTAGGTGCCGTTTGATTCCGTGATCTCTAGCATTGCTTGGTGGTTATCTTAGGACTTCTGAACAATCTCAAGTGAGTACATAGTTCCCCTATTTTACTGGTTTCCAAACTGTTTTGGGGTGAAGCATGTGTACCTATGTGTTATTTTCATGATTTCAAAGTATAATTGATTATACATGTTATTACTTATCTTTTGACAAACTAAATGACTATCTATGGTTTAAACGCGGATTTCTCAAAGAACATAAAATAAAAATGTTGAATTGTACTTATTTTATGTTCACCAGACCGATTGTTGGTATGATATAGCGCTTTAGGATTAGACACCCCATTCCTGTTGTCATGGAATGTCTGAAACCAATTTGTTTCTCCATCCAAATAGGGATTGCCTTTGTGGTATCCCTGTAGTCTCAAAGGTGTAGTTTGATGCACTAGGTCTGAATGAATTCTTAAATCACACATTTAAAGTATATTTTGATATACTCCCAAAAGTGTAGTTTGATATACTCTCATGTGTGGTATTGTACAGAACCAACATATATATTTTATCAACAAACCAAAACATATTTTTATATGTTATTTATAAAACCCAAAGCATATTTTGATATGTTATTTATGAAACCAAAACATAGTTTAATATGTTATTTACAAATCCAAAGTATACTTTTAATATGCTACTATAAGGTTATTCGTTTAACCTTACATTATTTTACAAAGCATAACTTTTGATTTATTCAAACACTTTGTTTTGTACATTTTTACTTGTGGTTGAAGAAATCTCATTTTACTTACCATACATAACTTTTGTTTACACATTACATGGTTTACATTTAACTTGAGTTATACAATAACATTGGACTATTGGTTTAAACATGAACATTCTATATTGGTGGTTTGGTTTGAGTAAGTGACTTAAGTAACGAGGCGTGTGTAATATGATACACGCATGGTGGATACGCCGCTGGTACTTCCTATATATAAGTGTTTGTATGGTATTACATATCGTAGTGTTATTTGAATCATTTCAATTTAAGTCATATAACATTTTATACAAGTAACATACTTTTCATAAGACATTGTTTTACAACAACTTATCTTATACAAATTCATTTTTACTTGGTTATTCAATTAACCTTACATTACTCTTTTACGTATCATCTATCATCACTTTTAGAATGATTTATAAAACAAAACATTTTACAAGGATCATGACTGACTTTTGTTAAACAACTCTTTCTAAACTTATAAGTCGTGAATCCTATATTCACAAAACCTATGTATCTCACAAGCATTTTTATGCTGGCGTACCTATTTTTACACATGTTTCAGGTGCTGTCTTGAGATGATTGTTGATACATGCTACATTTAGGATGGACTCGTGCCTTAGCAACTTTAAAACTTGGAAGATCATAGTTGTACTTATTTGATTGTATTAAAATAATGAGTTCATTTATTCAATAAAACAGAATTTATTTATTCCATGGTTACGAAACAATGATTCTGTTACAACACTCCCCGACGTTTCCGCCACGTCTGGTTGTTCTACGTGGTCGGGGTGTGACATCTATTAATTTAAATCAGTTGTTATGATTTTTAGGTTTTTTCCAATGGGTATTTTGGATATTTTAGTTTGTTTGATTAAAATTTAGTTATATGCAGTATGTTTTTTATATGAATTGTGTTTTTTTATATGATGGAATCGAGTGTAGTTGTGGTTTCTGATTCTGATGAATAGATCAGTGAGGAGATGTTGGAACGTCTTGGCTAAAGCGGATAATAAAGATCACGTTAATAAATATAACTCAATGTTTAATTAGAAAGACTATGATATATTAAAAAGTAAGTGATGAATTGTATGTTGTAGTCATTAGATAATGTCAGTAGTAGGATTAAATAACGTTATACAATCAATATTTCTGATGTGTAATTCAATTTAAACAGCGTTAATGTAATTCAGGTATATGTATAAACATCGCTATAGTGTTATTCAACTTAAACAGCTTTAGTTAGAGTAAATAAATATTTGATAAACAACGATGTGATTTTACATATTCATTGTGTATAAAACATCGGTTTATGAGGGATGTATTTAGTCGTGTATTACCTCCATCCACTAATTTCATGATTTCCGAAAATTTTGTGACCTCAGCCAGTTTACAGTTTTTTATTCAAGTAAATATATCTTACCCGTCCAATTGAGTTTAAGTTAAAACTTTATTATAAATACATATTCAAAGTTGTTTCAAATTCACACATTAGAAGAGAAATGTTTCTCTTTGAGGTTGAATTTTTTGAATATTTCAGTTTGTTTGATTAAAACATCGGTTTATGAGAGTTGTATTTAGTGATGTATAACCTCAATCCACTAATTTCATGATTTCCGAAAATTTTGTGACCTTACCCAGTTTACAGTTTTTATATAACTTACCTGTCCAATTGAGTTTAAAACCGTTTAAATATTTACCTATATAGAGGTGTATTCTGTTACATTTTCGTTGTAGTTGTTTGAAGAACATGAACGTAGATGTTTATAAGTTAGTGGCAAATGGTGCCAAACCGGAAGAAATCATTGGCTGCCCTGTCTGCAATGTCATATGCCTTAATGAACAACAATATAGGCATCATGTAATTTCAAGGAAGCATACTACAAAGGTATAAGTGTTTGAAATATTAATCATTTTGTGTTTTTACTTGGTAATTTTGTTGTTTACTCATTCGAGTGTTAATCCAACAGTTACAAGATTTATCGTATTGTTGTGTGGATTTTCATTGTGCTCTATGTGACATATATTGTACAAGTGCAAATCAGCTTTATGCTCATTGTAAAGGAAAGAAACATGCAAAGATGTTCCGGCTTACTGTAGGGGATATGCAAGTTGAATCTCATTCTGCGTTTGATGCTTCTGGTGGTAATAATGTTTCGGGTTACGAAGGAGATTGTGACGAGGGTGATCAACAACTGATGTCTGCAGATGATAATCAAGTCAGTGTAGTCAGTAGTGATATCGAAACTGGAGATGTAGATAATGTTTGTGATGTAGAGGTCACTGATGGCTGTGATGTTGATGGTGGTTTTTCTGTTTGTCCCGGTCATGTGTATTATGCGTGTGACATATATTGTTCTTCACCCATTAAGGTGCCGTTTTGTGTTGAATGTTATAAATATATATAACTAAACACGTTGAGGAGGTGATTAGTTTAAATGATGTATTGTTTTGTCGTTTTGTTATATTTCAACTTTCGTAATGTTTGTTCTTATTTGTTTCATCATGTTTCAATCGATTGCTTTGGTGCCTCAAAAAAACCAACACAATCTATTTATTGACCATATTTAATATATAAAGTACCACATAATCTGTGTAGTAAAAGTTTGCACAACAATGTTGGCATTACCCAAAATCATATATATTACATGTTTTTTAAATCAAGCTACGAAGCATCATAATTAAATATAATGTCATATGAACCTACAACCAAACATTTCTTAAACTCATAAAACATAGGGTACAATACATATATGTCCTATGAATCTACAACCAAACATTTTTTAAACTCATAAAAGATGAAATAAATAATAATAAAAATAAAGATAATAATAAAATATAATGTCGTATGATCCTACAACCAAGCATTTTTTAAACTCATAAAACATAAGGTACAATACATATATGCAATCCTAAACTATAGGTGCAACCAACCATCGTAAAAAGTCACCCTATAAGCATAAAGTACAAACAATGATGCATAACATTGTTTTAAATTAATAATATATAAATGTTTTGTTTCTTTAAAGCAACCTTGATTTGGTATTGATTTGTTTTGACCTAGCCAAAGTGGACAATATGATGGTGTGGTTATGTTGGGCTGTTACAGATGGTATTAGTGCTAGGGATTGGTCTGGTGTGCCATCGAGGATGTTGGGACCTGTAAGGAGTGTGATTTGTAACATCCCACATTGGTTGTGAAGGGGAATGAAGGCTTCGTTGTAAGGGTCTTGATACCTTCAACATCATGACGTGTTTTAAATCAGTGAGGAGATGTTGGAACGTCTTGGCTAAAGCGGATAGTATCATGGTGTGGGTAGCCTGGGATGTTACAGATATACATTATATTGTTATCAAAACTTGTCGCTTGTCTCTTTGTAATAGTTTCTTACAGTTTTTTTCAATCCCATTGTATTATAAGTCCACCGTTGTTAGTAAAATGTAAGTTATTTGATTGCGTGTGGTAATGGTATGTTATAGTCGGCATTTTAGTGGTACAAATCTTTTTTGATTGCGTCATCTATTTGAAGACACAACGAGTAAAAACACAATAGTGTTTAAAACATATTAGCTTTTTACTTTTTTTTTTCAGAAACTGGGAGGGTTTGATATTCTTTTTAATTCATATTTGGAGACTTGTATTAAATAGCAGTTTCTTTTGTATAGTGTTATATTTCTTTGCTTTTATTGTGTTTTTTGTTAGGTTTTTTATATCACATTATTTTGTATAGTATATAAATATTACAGATCTATTACATAAAATTCGATTTAAAATATAGTATATCAATTCACTTTGGAAAATTTAGCTGTGAACACAAAATGAGAATAAGATTATAAATTAAATAAAAGAGATGGCACAATCGTAATAAACATTCAATTCATGTGCAATTAATATACTGTTCATAAGAGACTTCAAGAATTGTTATATTATAAAATAAAATCTCAGTTCATCATGATTCGAACAGTTTCATCACACTTCTCAACCAAATCTGTCAAGAAAATCTCTCCCATCTCCCAACGCCGATTATCATCATTATCATCTTCATCTTCATCATCTTCATCTTCCGAACAATACATCTTCAGCATCTTCATCTTCATCATCTTCATCAGCTTCATCAGCTTCATCATCGTTGTAAGGGTATTAACTAGTGTAGGTTTGCGTCTGTCTTGGGTTATCTAGTTTGTTTTGGGGTCGATATGTATAGTGGGCTTGTTTAGTTGATTTACTTTCAATGGGGTATGGGCTTGGCCCAATGTACATGGATCTCCTATGTTAGTATAAATAGGGGAGTCCTTAGTCATTTTGTGGTTGTTGATTCACTAGTAAACTTGTGCTCCTTGTGCGTTTTGAGTACCAGACGATTCTAGGAATCGTGTGCTCTTGTTCTTGAATCAATATACTTTGTGTTTCAATCTTCGACATCTTACTTGTATTTCCGCTACTTGTTTGGTGTTTGATATTCGATTGTATTGTTCCTGGACTTACAATTGGTATCAGAGCCTAAGTAGTCTCACGAAGGCTCGGTTGGATCGGATATCTTGAAGATTGAAGGTTGATATTGCTGCTGATTGTGCTTGAAGTTCGACAGAAAAGGTCTGATTTCTTGACTGATTTTGGTTTCATTTTGTTATCTATTTCTGTCAACTGTTCATTTGGATCGAAAAGTGTTGAGTAGTCAATTTCTTTTGGTAAAAAAACTGCGTATTTCTGTCTGTTTATCAACCCATTTGAAGCACGATACTGATCTTTTAAAGAAAATTTTGTTTTGTTTAATACAAATCTGATATTCTGTTTTATTCTGGTGAAAATTCTTTTGCGAACAAGTTTTTCTAAAGATCAAAATTAAGGTTTGAGTATTGAATCTTAATTCTAAAAGTCTAGTTTTGATAAAAATATAAAGATCTTTAATCAAACAAGTCATTTCTGTTTTAAAGATTTTTCGAAAATTTAAAAAAAAAAATTGTTGTTTTTGTGCTTCAAGATTCATACAATATTCATTAGAAATCTTGAATAATTTGTGGGTTTGATCTTTTTGTTTGCAAGTTTGACTGTGTTTGCAGATAGTTTGGAAAGTTGTTGCAGGAAATTTCGAAAGGATTCAAAATTAAATTCAGCAGATTTTTCGGTATTTTAGTTGAAAAATTGGGAATATTATCTTTCCAAACTCAGCTTGTACGACTGAAGAGCTTGTACGATTGGTGTTTTGGGCCCTCAAAGCACTGAGGCCCAACTATTCATCTTGTGCGATCAGTTTTGGATTGTGTGTTTAAAACTATTTGGGCTGTTAAGAATACAGGCCCAACATTGAACTCTTGTACGATTGAAGACGTCTTGTGCGATTGAGGAGATATTGTGAGCTTCACTGTTGATATTGAACCGGTGTCTGTGATCTTGTGCGACTGGACTTCTTGTGCAAATGGACTTCTTGTGCAAATGGACTTCTTGTACGACTGGACTTTTTGTGCGAAGTAAAAGGTTTATATTGACAAGGTTCATTATAACTTGTGCGTTTGGCAAAAGGTTCAAATTAAAGAAGTCTTGTGCGACTCATCTTGTGTGATCCATCTTGTACGATTGGACAAAGAATCAGGTGAAAGGTGTCTTGTGTGATTCATCTTGTGCGATAGGAATTGGACCCATTCACGTGGATTGGACTGTTTGAACTAGTGAATTGTTTGAATTGAATTCTGAATTATTGTGAATCATCTGAATTATTGTCTGAACTGTATTGTGATCATTAGTGATATTTATTTGAGTTTTACATTTAATATTACTGTCACTTATACATTCAACTATTTTTTCAGAAATGGCTCAAACTAATCAATTGGGATTGACTGAAATTGCTGCTATAAATCAGGACCTAGATAACATCATTGGAACTAACAATAGGGTTCCCAGGCTCATTTCTGGGGGATCCTTTTCAGAATGGAAGTTTAGGTTCATTCAATATATGAAGATCAAGGATCCAAAGGCGTGGAGGTCCATCTGCAATGGACCAACTGTGATTACTTATGTTGTGAATGAAGCTGAGGGAACAACTGCGCCTAAGCCTGAGTCTATGTTTACTGATGAAGATCGTGAAAAGCAAGATATTGATCACAAGGCCCATGCGATGCTGCACTCTGCTCTTGCACCAGAAGTTGGCATTGGAGTTCGTGATTGCAAGACTGCTAAGGAAATGTGGGAAGCTCTGCTAGCTATCTATGAGGGAAATGAAGAAATGAAGGAAAGTCGAAGGGAAATGCTTAATCAAAAGTTCAATTTATTCAATCACTTCCCAGGAGAAACTTTGGAAAACCAGATCCAAAGGTTTGTTGCCTTAGTTAGTGATATGAAAACTCACGACATCAGTCTTGAAAAATATGTTACCAACAAGAAACTGCTTAATGCTCTTCCGCGAAGCTGGGATACCAATGTGACTCTCATCAAAAGAACCAGGGACTTAGCTAGAATGACTCTCTCTGAGCTGATTTCTTTGCTAAAGTCCTATGAGATGGATGATAAGCAGAGACTTTACAATCACACTGCAAGCTACAACAATGCAGGTGTGTTGACAAACTCTGCTTTGATGTCTCAGCAAGGAATGAGCTCACTCCAAACACCTTCTACCGTGCTGTTTCCTGCTAATCTTGGAAATTACATCAATCAATCTGGCTATTTTCCTGCTCCTGCTCAACAAGTGACCCAACCACAATCCACTCCACAGTCTGCTAGTCAATCTGCATCTACACCTACTCAATTTCTCTCGAACCTGACTACTGCTTTTTCGGCAACAAATTCCTCAGCAACTAATTCAAAGGAATTTGAGCAGGCTATGGCTTTCATGACAGGGGTAATGAACTGTTACCACGCGTTTATAGCTGGAAGGGTGTCAAACAACATTGATGCTACCGAACTGCCAGAAATCCATCCTGATGATGTTGAAGAAATGGATATCACTTGGCAAATGGCCATGGCAGTTTTTAGAGCCAAAAATTTTATAAAGAAAACTGGTAGAAATAAGTGGGATGCTGCTGATAATGAGCTAGGCTGGAATAAATCTAAGCTCAGATGCTATAACTGCCATGAGCCTGGGCACTTTGCTCGAGAATGCAATCAACCAAAAAGGGAGAGAGCGGACCCAAATGTCACTGTTACTGTTACTTCAGCCGCTCGACCAGCTCCAAATGTTGTGTCGACCTCAAACGTCACCGTCTCTCGTCCCGCTCAGGTTTTATCTTCAAATACTGATGCAAGAAATCAAACAATCGCTTCAGAACCAGCTACAAATCCTGGAAGAGCCTTAGTAGCTCAGGAAGGAAGGGGTTTCGATTGGTCTCAACAGATGAATGATTTGCAGATCACTGCAGATACGTTATACCAGTCAAATCAAGCTCTTGTGGCAGAAGTGAAAGAAAATGCTGAATCAGAAACTGAAGACATTGAGGGAACGATCTATCATGCCCTCATGGCTCAAATGAACGACTACACTCCTTCTCAAGCTGAGGTATGTGTAGACGATGTGTGTTGTACTGATAAATGTAAGAAAAAGGTAAAAGGTTTTAAGGAATATGCTGAATCGCTCGTTATGCAACTTGATTTTGCCCGATCCACTAGTTATGAAGCAAAAAAGAAACTGGGTGGGTACAAGGATATGGTGGAGGCGCAAAAGCGTGATATCCGAAAGTTGCATAGCGATCTGAGTGAAGCAAACTGTCGATATCTCCACTTCAAAGAGCTTTCTGAAAAACTAACTGTTGAATTAAATGACTTAAAATCAACTTTTGAAAACACTGAATTCAATTTTAAAAAATTTGATGTTTCTAGTGAAAAAGTGGAAAAGATGATTAATAAACAGTTGAAGTATAGCAAAAAGGAAGTGAGGAATAAAGGATTGGGATTTGTATGTATACCTCCACCATACAACGACAATTATACCTCACTTCCCATGACAGAAGAGGAGATCGACAATTTACCATATATGGAATACGGGAAACCAGAAGATAAGAAAACTGAACCTCCCAAGTCTCGAAAAATAAAAATCACCAGGCCTGACAAAACTGAAATTATTTTGGAAAAACAGGCTTATCAACAAAAATTCGTTCATCCAGAAAATGTTTCTAATCACACAAAAACCTTAAATTTTGAGAAAAATGCTGATATTGATAAACATTTTCAAGTGTTAGAAACCACAGAATCTTGGGTTTCGCAAAAGTCTTCTGAAAATAAACCTGTAACACAAGAACCTGAAGTAAGAAAGTCGGTAAATGTGGATAACATTGAATTTGCCATGATAAAAGGTTTGAATGAATTTATGAAAGAATTCAGAAAGGGCAATCGAAATGAATCTGTTTCTTCATGTGATACATCCTGTAATACTTCGGAAACATCCACTTTCGAGAAATCAGAAATGGGTGAATCAGTTAGTGTCAACCGTGTTTCACTTGAGGAAACAGAAGAATCTCATACTGAATCAATAGCTTCAGTTGATTCAATTAGTGATTCCCATGAAAAGACTGATTATGATAATTCAGAGTCAGTTACTTCAGTAGAATCAATAAATGAATCATCTGAAACTGTTGACTCACATTCAATCAAAGAAGAATCAGAAACAACTGCAGAAGTATCTGTTGAGTTGAATGGTAAAGCAACCACAGAAGCCTCTGCTGAATGTTCAAAAGAAAACGATTCTGATTCTTTAGAACCAATTGTGTCACAAGAAGCTGAGAGCAATTCTGCAGCATCCAGTGACCCTATTTATGAGAAAATCAATGATACTAACTATGTTGCTTCAAATGCAGACCAAGTAATTATTGAAGATTGGGTAGATGAAGATGATGGGGACGACGTTGTTTTGAAAAATAAAATTCAGAAAAACAATTCTTTAATTTCTGAAAAGTCAAACAATATTTCAATTTCTTCTGATGCTTTGAATTGTGTGGGCTCTGTTTTTAAGAGCGATGAATGTTCTGACATTTATTTTGGTTCTATTTGTGTGGATTTGAATTCAGTTGTTTTGCCTAATAAAGTTGATAAATCTAAAAATCTGTTGGTAAAACAATCTAAATATGTTCCTCCAAAATCAACATCCAACAAACAAACTAAGTGTCACTCCATTTCTAAGGACAAATCTAAACATGTCTCGTTTGCATCTCAGGAACCACACAAGCCCTCAGGTTCTGCAAAGTCTGATGGATGTCAAGCAAAACCACATGTGAAGAGACAAATTTGTTACACGTGTTGAATTGCCGGACATATTGCAAGAAATTGTCAGCATCGTCTTGATAAACTAAAAAGAGGAGAGTATCAGAAGGCTCCAAAAGGAAATGTCAAGCATCCAAAACAGGATAAGACTTCAAAATCTAAACCTGTTAGGAAGCTGAACTCCAAAATGAAGCCTTCTGATGGAGATTGGAACAAAGCTAAACAAATGAAAATGAAATCAAATAATAGGATTCCAAACTCAAACTATATTTCGTCCAGAACATCCAAGAAATTGGAAAGTTCCAGGCAAGTTTGGAAACCTAAGAATAATGTTCCAAACAACTCTCCTAAATCATCGTGCATCAATGCTAAACCTATCTACTCTAAAGAAAAGTTGATTTGGATGCAAGTAACGTATGTTAATGCACAGGGTGTACCCACCACATCTATGGCTTGGGTACCAACGTCTAACTAAAACCGCGTAATGTGCAGGAACGGCTATGGAGGGCTGTCATTCGACTTTGGGTCATTGACAGTGGCTGTTCCAGACATATGACTGGCGATATATCTCAACTTTCTGATCTTGAAGAATTTAATGGAGGATATGTCGCATTTGCGGGTGGCGAGAAAGGAAAAATCACACAAAGAGGCACAGTCAAGAATGGTGATCTCTGTTTCAAAGATGTCAACTACGTTCCTGAGTTGAAGCATAGTCTGCTAAGTGTTGCTCAAATATGCGACAACGGTTACTCAACTCATTTTACTGATAAACACTGTCTTATTCTGAAACCAGGAATGGTCATTCCTGATGAATGGATTTTATTGAAATCTGAACGAAAAGGCAACGCTTATGTCATTGACATGAACAAACCTCCCACTGAAGGTGTTGCCTGTTTGTTTACCAAAATCTCTGAGCACAATGCTATGTTGTGGCATCGTCGTTTGGGACATTCCAATGTAAAAAATCTAAACCGTCTTGCAAAAATGGGGTTGGTAAGGGGTCTACCTGTAAAAGACTTCATAACTTTCGAAAAATGTGTTTCTTGTGCAAAGGGTAAACAGCATCGAAAACCACACTTTCCCAAAACGGTCAACACTATTAACAGTGTAATGCAACTTCTTCACATGGATCTTTTTGGTCCAGTGAATGTGCTCAGTCTGTCTGGAAAGTCTTACTGTCTTGTAATTACTGATGATTACTCACGTTTTACTTGGGTTTTCTTCTTAGTTAACAAAAGTGAGACTGCAGAATTAGTCAAGAGATTCATAATCTTTATGGAGAATCAGACTGGCAAGAAAGTGAAAGGGATTCGAAGCGACAATGGAACCGAATTCAAGAATGCTGAGTTGAATTTCTTTTGTGCTGAAAAGGGAATTGCTAGACAGTACAGTGCTGCTAGAACTCCTCAGCAAAATGGGGTTGCTGAACGAAGGAATAGAACTCTGATAGAAGCAGCTCGAACTATGCTTTGTGATTCGAAACTTCCAGTTTTCTTCTGGGAAGAGGCCATTAACACTGCGTGCTACGTTCAAAACAAAGTTGTTATCAACAAAGCGCGCATGAAGACGCCCCATGAAGTGATGTTTGGCGAGAAACCATACGTGGGACATTTTAGAGCTTTCGGTTGTCCATGTACTCTACTGCACCTGGAATCTATACCAAAGTTTGACGCTAGGGGAGATGAATGTTATTTCATTGGATATGCTGGGAAGGCCGCTCATGAAAATAAGACAGCATACAAAGTGTATAACAAGAAGACTAGACAAATCATTAAGTCTTATGATGTGCGGTGGCTCGAAGAAAATCAGACAGACGCTGGAAATGGGCCATTTACTCTTTATAATTACGCCTATTTATTCAAATCGTTTGATATTCTTGATGATCCTTCTGTTGGTCATGCAGGTACTTCTGGTACAACTAACGCTGCTTCTCGACCCTCAATTATTCCACATAATGCTGAAGAAGAGGGGGATGTTGTATTTAAGGGGGATTCTACAGCTGTGGGGGATCACACACCTGCAGACTCATCTTCAACATCTATGCCTGAGATTCAAGTGGCTCCGGATTATACTGACATTCTCAATACTGGAGGGGAGGAGTTGGACTCATCTGATGAGGAGGACGCTTCTGTGGATCAAAACGACTTGTTTGATGGTCCCATTCCTGAAGAGTTTGTCGCAAATGGTACAGAAGAGGAGCAAGTTTCTGACCAAACTGAGTCAGCAGCAGTTGATCATTTAACGAATGTATCTTCAACAGGAACTGCACCAGAAGTTGTTATTCCTGCTAGTGTCCAACGTGATCATCCCATCGAAAATGTGATTGGACCAGTCGAGGCAGGAGTGTTGACTAGAAGTCAGTCAGGAGTTATCAACAATTGTTTGTTTTCCTGTTTCATCTCTCAAATCGAGCCAAAGACAACTGATGTGGCTCTTTTGGAACCTAGCTGGGTAGATGCGATGCAGGATGAGTTGAATCAGTTTGAGAAACTGAAAGTATGGAAGTTAGTTACTCTACCTGCTGGAAAGAAGTCACTCGGAACGAGATGGGTCTATCGAAATAAGAGAGACGATAGTGGAGTGATTGTCAGAAACAAGGCAAGACTGGTTGTCCAAGGGTTTAGACAGATAGAAGGCCTTGACTACGATGAAGTTTATGCTCCCGTGGCTCGATTGGAGGCGATCAGAATTTTTCTGGCTTATGCCTCCTACATGGGATTCAAGGTCTATCAAATGGATGTCAAGACGGCGTTTCTATATGGCAAAGTAAAAGAAGAGATCTATGTGTCACAGCCACCGGGCTTTGTGAACAAACAGTGTCCCCGTCATGTGTATAAGCTTGATAAGGCTTTGTATGGGTTACACCAGGCTCCTCGTGCTTGGTATGCTACTCTGACAGAGCATTTGCTCGCTCATGGTTACACTCGGGGTGTCATTGATCAAACACTGTTCATTCGAAAAGTGGGAGAGGATCAAATCTTGGTGCAGATCTATGTGGACGACATCATTTTTGGATCCACTAGTGACGCGTTGTGCAAAGAGTTTGAAGAAGTTATGAAGAAGCAATTTGAAATGAGTGCGTTGGGAGAAATGAATTTCTTTTTGGGTCTGCAGATTCGACAAGATTCCAAAGGAATTCTCATTCATCAAGGAAAATATGTCGATGATATTCTTGCAAAATTCAAACTTCAAGATGTCAAACCTGCAAACACTCCTATAGCAGAAAGACCAGTACTGACAGAAGATACAGAAGGGGAAGTTGTTGATGCTACACTGTATCGGTCGATGATTGGTTCGTTGATGTATTTGACAGCCAGTAGACCAGATGTCATGTTTGCTGTGTGCCAGTGTGCTCGTTATCAGGCTGCTCCTAAACTTTCTCATTTAAAAGCTGTTCAGAGAATCTTTCGATATCTTAAGGGCAGGCCTCGGCTTGGACTTTTGTATCGAAAAGAGTCTCCGTTTGATCTGTGTGCTTTCTCTGACAGCAATTTTGGAGGTACTGGTCAAGACATGAAATCTACGTCAGCTGGATGCCAGTTTCTGGGGGATCGCCTCATCTCCTGGCAATGCAAGAAGCAGCAAACTGTCTCATTATCTACTGCAGAAGCGGAATATGTGGCTGCTTCAGCCTGCTGCTCACAGGTTATCTGGATTCAACATCAGCTGGGAGACTACGGTTTGAATTTCTCTCAAACTTCTATTTATTGTGACAATGATGCAGCTATCCAAATAGTGAAAAATCCAGTGTATTTTTCAAAAACCAAGCACATTGCCATAAAAATTCACTTTATTCGTGATTCTTTCAACCAGGGTTTAATTAAAATGGAACAAATTCATACTGACGACAATGTCGCAGACATTTTTACAAAACCGGTTGATAAAGCACGTTTTCTTGCTCTTCTTGAACTTCTCAAAATGGTCGAATTTGAGAATTAACCGCGGTCACACAAAAATATTTTTCTTCGTTTCTGTAAATTTGTTTCTTAAAATAACGTTTCTTTCATTTTAAGCAAAAATTTAGGGGGATGTAGTCTCAGAAAAATACAAAAACATTGAAAAATCAGAAAAATACAAAAACATTAAAAAATTAGAAAAATACAAAAATAGTTTTTTTGCTTTTGCCATGCCTTGGCTACAAACCGGGAGATGAAATAACTTCACTATGTGGATTAAGGCTGACTCATGTAAGACCAATATTGAAATGGTCTGACTCCAGAGTGATATGCTGGTAGGCTTTATCCTGATGGCTGGACTCTTTGATTGGTATTGCTTAGAACATTAAATCTATTCTATGACCTCAGGAAAGATCGTTCACTTGGAATTAGAGCATAGCTATTTGAATGCGTGTGTGATGTCCCGATACACACAATTTCGTTCTAGTTCTGAAATCTTTTCTAAACAACTCGTGTACCTCCTCTGCTGCATCCAGATATATGCTGACCTGGAGGTGCTAGGCAACGTCAGCTTCTGCTGCATCCAGATACATGCTGACCTAGCTGTACGTTGTCGCGCTGTGGATCAAATACACCCGAAAGAGGCCCTCTAGTGCCCAAAAGAAACCCAAAAATAAAAACCTATATCAAACTGAGAAAATCTCATTTGATTTGTATATTATATCAATCTCTGCTGATCCATTCTGTTCTTTTCTCAACCCAGTCCAGTCAAGGTTTCAGAACTATAGAATGGGCTTGTGAAATATGTGGTAGGGAAACTACTCGTATGATAGCCTGTTCAACTTTAAAATTCCGGGATTTGATCGTGATTGATTTGAGTGTTCATATAATTTAAAATGAAAACATGATAAATAATTTGCAGTCAATTATTTGATAAAGGCCTAGGGAGATAAGTTTAAGGGGACAAACATACTGGCAATCGCTCGGATCTACCAGAGTAAATTAGTGTTGATAAGTGTAGTCTAGCCTAAAACTCTGTGATTTGATCCCGTAAGAAAAGTGCATGCAAAAATGGTGTGTAAGATATTGTATTGCTGTGTATATTTCGCATTATTTCTATTTTCTTATTGGTGTAAATAGTTGTCATTTTTATTATTATAAATTTTGTGGCCGTGTGTTTATGAATCGAAAGAGACCGAGTTTTAAAGTGTTCTTTGCACAAAGGTTTAAAAGTTTTTTTTCTCTCAGGATCTGAGATGGACTCACCGTAAACTTGGTGAGCCCCACAAAATCCAAAAACACTTTTCTTGTTTGAAATCGGTAAACAAAAGGGAAAAAGGGGATGTGGTATGACGGCTGGGCCCACCGCAGACTTGGTGGGCCCCCTTAGTTGCAAATTCATTATGATTAGATATAGGGTTTTGTGCGATTATTTGGGGATTTTTTCAATTCATTGAACTTGAAAGATTAATGTTCTCTCAAAACCCTCACAAGCTCCGATCGCTCAAGTCTTCTTGTATATTCATCATTTTTTGCAATAATGTCTGATGATAAGGGAAAATCAAAAGGTATGTACTTCTCATCTTGAATCGTATCTTTGTTATGCGTGTTGAGGTAAGATACTAGGATGGTTCTTGTTTTTGCTTGAATGGACACTGAATTATAAGAACTGTTTTGTTACTAAAATCAAAATCTTAGGATATTTGGTGTATTAACAGAAAAAATCTCTTGAATAAAATGGTGTAGATTCTAAGATTTTGCAAAAAAATTTGTGGTTCTGAAACCCTAGTTTGTCACTGTAATTTTTGTCTTCACCGGAGAAGATGATCGGTGACGGTGATTGAAATTCACGTGCCGTCAGAGTGAATCGCACAAGTATGATTGGACCGTTTTGCCCCTTAGAATTTTGTGTGAAAAGTCCATTTTGTCCTTGTAATTTTTAAAATTCTTGTGCGATTGAAAGTCTTTTTGACTTTCGTTGATCTGATCTTGTACGTTTGACCAGAATTGACCAGATCTTGTGCGTTTGACTTTTGTTGACCTGATCTTGTGCGTGTGACTTTTGTTGACCGGTCTTGTGCGATTGACTTATTTGTCTTATTACAAAACTGCCATCGTACAAGACCTGCTTGATCGTACAAGAGATATTCAATCGCACAAGGGGTTATAATTTGGGCTTGATCAAATTTTTTTTTGGGCCGATAGTTATTCAGTGGACTTT
>JARYGA010033762.1:0-67616 GCA_030545235.1 Helianthus tuberosus
CAGAAAGCGATTTAAAGCTTGAAATCGGAATCGAATTGAATCGTAAAATCATCAAACACAAATACACATATAATAACATCAAAACAAATTGTTTTATTAATAATTAACATTGTTTTGCATTGTTCATCGATTCCAGAGCACAGTTGTCACAGTCTCCCCTACTTTAGGAAATTTCATCCCGAAATTTTAACTAGAGGAAACTTGTGAGAACAATTGCGGATATTTCTCCTTCAATTGGTCCTCACGTTCCCATGTAAAATCTGGGCCACGTTTGGATTCCCAGTGAATCTTGACCAAATGAATTCCTTTGTTCTTCAACTGTTTCTATGTACGGTCCACTATCTCCACAGGTTTCTCGACAAAGTGCATCGTTTCATCGATTTGGATTTCGTCGAGTGGAATGTGAAGATCAGCGTCAGCTAAACACTTTCGCAAATTGGACACGTGGAAATCCGGATGGATATTTCCAGGCTTTGGAGGTAGCTCTAGTCGATAGGAAACCTTTCCGACCTTTTCAACAATCTTAAATGGTCCAACATATCGTGGTGCAAGTTTTCCTTTCTTTCCAAATCTCACCAATCCCTTCCAAGGTGACTCCTTGAGTAGGACATGGTCTCCGACTTGAAATTCTAAGGGCTTGCGTCGTAAATCCGCATAACTCTTTTGACGGCATCTAGCTGTCACAAGATTGTCGCGAATTTTCTTGATTTTGTCTGTTGTTTCTAGAATGAGCTCAGGTCCAGTAAGCTGAGCTTCACCTATCTCATTCTAACAGACAGGTGAACGACATTTTTGACCGTAGAGAGCCTCGAATGGTGCCATATTGATACTAGCGTGATAACTATTGTTGTAAGAGAACTCGATCAATGCCAGATGAGAATCCCAATTACCACCAAAGTCAATCACGCATGCTCTAAGCATATCCTCCAAAGTTTGAATCGTTCTCTCAGATTGTCCATCTGTTTGGGGATGATAAGCAGTGCTTAGATTTAGTTGGGTTCCCATAGCAGATTGCATGGCCTTCCAAAAATGAGATGAAAATCGAGCATTACGATCGGATATGATGTCCAAAGGAACACCATGTCGGGATACAATCTCATCAACATAAATCTTTGCAAGTTTATCAGCAGATAGATCCTCGTGAATTGGAATAAAATGAGCTGATTTCGTCTGTCGATCGATAACAACCCAAATAGCATCGTGACCCTTAGATGTATGCGGTAATTTAGTAATGAGATCCATCGCAATGTTCTCCCACTTCCAAACCGGTATCTCTGGTTGTACAAGCAAACCAGATGGTCGTTGATGTTCAGCCTTGACTTTGAGACAAGTTAGGCATTTTGATACATACAAGGCTATATCCTTCTTCATACCAGGCCACCAATACTGAATACGAAGATCCTTGTACATTTTGTCAGCACCAGGATGGATAGAATATCGAGACTTATGAGATTCTTCCATTACCAAGGTGCGAAGATCGTCTTGTTTCAAAATCCACAAATGATCCTTGAAGTAGAGCAAACCATCGTCCTTCGCTTCGAGCTTAAGCTCAAGTTGACGTGGTAATTCCTTACCCATCAAATTTTGTGAAATACAAAATTGTTGAGCTTGAAGAACACGAGTTTGAATATCAGATAGAGTTTGAACAGAATGAAGCTTGACTCGCTCTTTTTGACTAAGCGCATCGGCTACGACATTTGCCTTACCAGGATGGTAGCGAATTTCGCAATCGTAATCATTTAAGAGTTCAACCCAACGTCGTTGCCTCATGTTCAACTCCTTCTGATTAAGAATGTGCTGGAGACTTTTGTGGTCTGTGAAAACCACACATTTCGTGCCATAGAGATAATGTCTCAAGATTTTGAGAGCAAAAACTACAGCGCCTAACTCAAGATCGTGAGTCGTATTGTTCTTCTCGTGAACTTTCAATTGTCTAGATGCGTATGCTATAACTTTACCTCGTTGCATAAGAACACAACCAAGGCCTAAGTTGGATGCATCACAGCAGACAACGAAATCATCGTTTCCCTCAGGCAGAGATAGAACAGGAGCATCACATAGCTTCTGTTTCAGCGTTTGGAACGCTTCTTCTTGTTTGGGTCCCCACTCAAAAGGTTATTCTTTTGAGTCAAAGCACTGAGTGGAACCGCAATCTTCGAGAAGTTCGAAATAAATCGACGATAATATCCCGCGAGACCAAGGAAAGAACGAATCTCTGTAGGTGTCTTCGGTGTATTCCAATCCTTGATTGCAACAATCTTGGATGGATCTACATGAATACCTTGCTCGTTGAAAATATGTCCCAAAAACTGAACTTCTTTAAGCCAAAATTCACACTTGGAGAATTTAGCAAAAAGTTGTTCCTTCTTCAGGAGTTCCAATGTCAAACGAAGGTGTTGCTCGTGATCGGCTCGAGACTTCGAATAAATGAGAATATCGTCGATGAACACAATAATGAACTTGTTTAAATAAGGTTTACAGACCCTATTCATTAAGTCCATAAAGATAGTTGGGGCATTTGTCAAACCAAAAGGCATGACAGTAAACTCGTAGTGCCCATATCTCGTGCGGAAAGCAGTTTTAGGAATATCTTCTTCGAATACACGAAGTTGATGATACCCAGAACGTAGGTCGATCTTGGAGAAATAGGTAGCACCTTGCAGCTGATCAAAGAGATCATCAATTCGAGGTAGGGGATATCGATTCTTGATGGTAAGCTTATTAAGCTCACCATAATCGATACACATTCGAAAAGATCCATCTTTCTTCTTCACAAAGAGGACAGGAGCACCCAAAGGTGAATAACTCGGACGGATGAATCCTTTATCAGACAACTCTTGAAGCTGTTTTGATAACTCTTGCATCTCAGACGGTGCAAGACGATAAGGTTCTTTCGCAATCTGGTTGGCATTGGATACAAGGTCAATATGAAACTCGACTTGACGAACTGGAGGCAAACCAGGCAGTTCATCAGGAAACACCTTTGGATAATCCCGAACAATCGGAATATCCCGAATACTCTTGTTTTTTATTTTCTCCTCGGTGACATGTGCCAGGAAAGCAACATATCCTTTTCGTAAGTAACTTTGGGCCTTCGTACACGACATGAGTTTCAATCCACCAGATGCTTTCTCGCCACGAACTTCCAGAACATCGCCAGAAGAAAGAGGAATACGAATGATCTTATTGAAACAAACCACCTTAGCATGGTGTTTGGTTAACCAATCCATTCCCACAATAATTTCGAAACTCCCAAGTTGCATCGGTGTGAGTTCAATAGGAAAAAGATGGTTATCGAGGTTCAATTGACAACCACGAAGAACAGAATCGAGTACGAGAGGTTTACCAGTAGCAACTTCAACAGATAAGGGTTTCCTTAGTTTAGTTCTAGGTATCGCAAGTAAAGGCTCAAAGGATAACGAAACAAAACTCCTATCGGCACCAGGATCGAAAAGAACAGATGCAAGTTGATTGTTAACAAGGAACGTACCGTTAACAACCTCGTTATCTGCCCTCGCCTCGTTCGCGTTCAGATTAAATGCTCGTCCATGAGTGGGATTCACATTCGCGTTTGCGTTTGCATTCGGATTGACATTCGCATTTACCAATCTCGGGCAGTTGTTGCGGAAATGACCCATTTCTCCGCAATTGAAACACGAACTATGTGGGAATCTCACAGCATTCCCCTGAACTTGTGCTAGAACCTGAGCAGCCTGATTTTGGCCCAAACGAAAAATGTTGGCCAGATGCCTAAGTCTACCACACATAGTACACTGTTTACAGGCCTGCTGGGCAACATGGTGACCGTTGCAGCGAGTACAGTGAGGTGCGGTACCAGCATATGCTTTCTTTGTAGGATGTTGAGTCGGTTGGTTCTGAGGGTTCTGCGCAGTGACTGCAAAGTTCTGGGAAGCCTTGCGCTTCCTCGACTTTTTAGAAGACTCACCCTGCTTCTTACCCTTACCCTTACCCTTGTCAGAATCGGTCGACTTCTTTTTATCACCCTTGCGGGTGAGTTTACCCTTCCTGACTTGGGACTCAGTCAGGGTAGCCGATAACTCGATCGCATGACGGACGATAGTAGGATTAACACCGGTCACAATATCCTGAATGGAATCGGGTAAACCATCGATATACCTCTCGATTGCTTTCTCTAGTGGGGTAACCATAGTGGGGCACAACAAACTAAGCTCCTCGAATCGATCTGTATAGGCACGGTGTTCTCCCCCATCTTGCTTTAAATCATCAAACTCTCGTTCCAAAGCTCGAATCTCGTGGCGAGGATAAAACTCTCTCATCATGAGAGCTCGAAACTCTTCCCACGTTTGCGCTAATGCCACTTCGGCACCCCCTATCACGCATCACTTCGTTCCACCATGTAAGAGCTCGCTTCTCAAACACGATTGAAGCAAATTCAACTTTACACGCATTCGGACACTGCACATGTCTGAACGTGCTCTCGATACTCTCAAACCACTGCAGGAGTGCAGTTGCTCCTTGTGACCCAGAAAACTTTAGCGGCTTAGCAGAATTAAAATTCTTGAAATTACACTGAGCATTATTGTTGTTATTATTGTTGTTGTATAAGTCGTGGGTTTGGGTTACAACGCCTGGAAGTACAGCAGCCATTTGTTGAGAGACAAGGGCTGCGACTTCTTCAGCAGTAAAAGATTAAGCATCACGTCGAGGAGGCATTGTCTAACAATGAAACATGAGAAACGAGTAAGGTCGATAATTGGAAAAACAAAAGAGGCATTGAAAACATTGACAAAACACAAGGAAGGCGATCATTTGTTCATTACTTCGAACAAACAAACGACACACATTGACAAATCAAAGTAAATAGATCATAATAATGTATCACCGAAGACATGCTCGCCTATAAGTGAACACTCACCCCAAGAGTTCCCAGGTAAGAGTGACTGGTCCGATACTGCGAGTTTGTACGAACACTCTAGCCTTAGACAGAAAACTCAGGGTACATGCATTCACTCTTCCAGTTTGCACATGTTCACATTATTTAGACCCAAACTTTGACAAGATTTTGAAAATTCAGAGGACATAAAGCCGAAAATGAATCAAACTGGAAGGGTTCAAAACCTTACAATCAATCATCCAAGGATAGATGATTAACTTTCGAAGCGGATTTTTTATTGTGTTCTCATTGTGGTTAGCACCTAAGGATAGGTGACGGTATTGTTTTAAAATCTAAACGCAAGAATACTTGCGTTAGGGTCCTAGAAAGTTATAGTCTAGGTCAAAGCATCACTAATAACCTAATTCCCTATAACCATTGGCTCTGATACCAACTCTTCTGTCACACCCCGACCACGTAAAACAACAAACCGTGGCGGAAACGTCGGGGAGTGTTGTAACAGAATCATCGTTTCAACAACCATAGTAATTAAAAGTTTCGTTTTATTGATTCATTAAGTAATTTACATTGTCTTAAAACCAAACAAACAAATTAAACATCGTCTACTATCATTTTTATGTCACTAAGGCCACGTCCAAATCCTAAGTGAACATGTTCCCTAGCAATCATCACGCAACATCACCTGAAACATATGTAAAAACAAAGTCAGCAAAGAAATGCTGGCGAGCACATAGGTTTTATAAGAGTATCGGAATCATGGCTCGTTTATATATATTGCAATACCTCGAAAAACTCGTTTTGAAAAGTGTATAATATTGCAACATGATTAACTAACTCAAATCAAGATGGTTATAATTTAAAAAATCTCGTAGCCATGATTCTTAACTCAAAGACTTTTGTTTTAGTAAACCAATTCGTAAAACATCTCGTTAAAACTAGTTAATAAAACTCGTATGGTTTATATCATTTCGAAAACCTCGTTGTGTGATATCGTTTCCCAAGTGAACTAAATAATGATATGAAATGTAATATGATAAAAGCACTTATATATAAGATGTACCAGCGGCGTATCTACCATGCTTCTATCATGTTACACCCGTCCCATTATCTAATCACTACTCAAAACTAATCGTTTATCCAAATCGTTTATTTTGTTTAAGTCGTCCTAAATCGTTTTAACTCGTCCCAAAATCGTATTCGTTTTAATTGTGTAACTACTTTTGGTCGTCTCGCTAATAACATTCAAACCTTCGTGACTCGACTACCTCGTTCCTCGTATTAACAAACCACCAAAGGGTAAGTTAACAATCACAGATTCGGTCGTTACCTACATAACCCCCACACATAACCATGGGTGTAGTCTGATAACGGGATTTGTCAGATCCTATGGTACCATAACCTAATACTGGTCGGTTCGGCCAAAATTAATGAATGTCATTCGTTATGTAACTACAAGCAACAAGTTCGTTCACATTATCGAAATCGTTATTAGTTTAATATAAACCATCATTATTGTTTTTGAAACCATCGTTTAAATATCGAAATCGTTTTAATACATATGAATCACCCCAAAACAATTGAAAACAGTAAAATAGGGGAACTATGTACTCCCATTGAATAGAAAGGTATCCTTGATCTAAAGAACTTAGCGAAGCTCATACAAACCAAGGAAATTCAAGTAGTACCTAGTAATCGGATCGCTAGTAAATAAATCGACACCTAAATTGGAAGATCGGATAGAGTGAGGTCTTGTAAACCAAATGAGTGTTGGAACTCATGTGATATGGTTTAACAAAGCCTACATTCTAAATCGGAACCTAACCTAAGTGCTTTCGACCCGTTACGACCCATTAAGGTAGCTTACGCTACTTTAACGCGTAGTGCGTGCAAAAACGCGCTCGAGACGTCTAACTAGTCATATGACAAGTATTATATGCCTAAACACGTTTAATTAAGTTTCATAATCAGTTAAGTGACAAATGTTTAGGTTACATATGCTTAAAATCCAATTATGCATGAAAAGGGTATTTTGGTCATTTACCTAAGGCATATAAATTACCTATCACACAACTACTTAAACTAGGTGACCATAAGGTTTAACCTCGGAAGGTTATTCCCTATGCAACTATGGTCACTAAACATGCTTGGTTGGATCCTAATGATCGACCAAACGGGTCGAGTTCGAAAGTCTAAGCGATGGTTTAGACCGCTTAACTTACGACTCTAAACAAGCACTAAACTAAAAGTGACGAGCTAAGCATGTTAGAACACGCTTAACTTAAGTTAGAAAACAGGTTTTGATATCAAAACAAAGTGTTTTGATATCCTAAAGTAGTTTGGTTGCAAAATACGCTTAAATGCGCATTTTGACCGAAACTACGACTCGTCACTATGCCTAGTCAACGTGGTAATCAGTAGGTATAGTCACTAAGGACTATAACCATCGTGATTACGCTCATGTTGCGAAGTTCAAACGAACTTCTCGTTAACCATTGACTGGTCAAAGCTGAAAGTCAAACACTGTTTGACTTTTAAGCTAAGAAAGCAATAAAAGAATGAAAGAGAACTTACAAAGGGTCTAAATAGATTTGATTCCAAGTTTTTCTCAGGTAGGTAGTGAATAATCACAACCACTTAGAGAAAATCTCAGATCAAATGTGAGGAAAATGGAATGGGACGGCTTGCTATTTATAGTAGCACATGAAGAACAAGATCATGACACTTGTTTGTGTGGTCTCCAAGCAATAATCATGGCCATACATTTGTTAGGAGCTGATTAGTAACCTTGGTGATCACTTAAACTTGCCCATCACACAAAAGAATTACCATAACAGCCCCTAAACTATTAAATAGTTGCTAAAAACAATTTTCTGGTCACTGGCATGCTCACACGGCCCGCGTAAAGGTAGGGGGACACCTTACGCGGCCCGCCTGGCCTTCCCAGATCAGCACAGTTTCAAAATTGATAGTTTAGGTCCCTGCATGTGTTTGAGCCCATTTTTGGCACTTTTAACACCCGTTAAGCCATTTTCAAAGCTCTACAAAGTCAATAAAGTTTAGAGGACTCAAAATATACTTGGAACACTCTCGGATGTCGGCTCGTTTGGTCGTACGGTCGCGTTGTTCTTTAAATTACGACGAAACTCAAACGGACGCGAAAACGATCCAAATTAAGCGAAGAATGGTATTTTTGCATGCCGATCACTAAAATAAAAATTTTTTAGTGACTACAAAAATTTTGGATGTCCAGATGTGGTCAGAACGTAAGATATGCGCGAAAATGCAAACTTACGTCGTTTTTGACACTTTTAGTCCCTGTAAGATCAAATAAGCATATTTTTGCACACCGAACCACTCAAAGCTTATTTCTAAGCTATGTTTAGGTTATTTATGGTATGTTTAGCCTATGATAAAGTTCCGGACTCTTCGATACCATACGAATCGGTATAGTTTCGCAGTTTGACACAAATAGTCCCTGCGATCGAATAGACTTGTTTTCAACACACCAAACCATCCAAAACTTATTCTAAGTTATGTGAAGGTTATTTAAGGTATGTTAAGCCTATTTTACTATTCTGGAGTGTTTTTTGCGTTAAACTGACTGCGTTTACGCACCAGTTTGCGTAAAACTTTCCAGAAAGCGATTTAAAGCTTGAAATCGGAATCGAATCGAATCGTAAAATCATCAAACACAAATACACATATAATAACATCAAAACAAATTGTTTTATTAATAATTAACATTGTTTTGCATTGTTCATCGATTACAGAGCATAGTTGTCACACGTTGAAATTAGCAGGATTCGACATAGTGATAGGCATGGATTGGTTATCTCATAACCAAGCCCAAATTGTATGTGATAAGAAGCAAGTGGTTATCAAGACTCCTTATGGTGAGCCACTTTCGATTCAAGGAGATACTCAGTATGGATTGCCTAAGCAAGTATCTATGCTTAAGGCATCAAAATGTTTGAGGAAGGGTTGTATCATTTACATGGCACAGGTAACCGTTGATGAACCAAAGCCCAAGATTGAAGACATCCCCCGTGATTTCTGAATATCTAGATGTTTTTCCTAAAGAACTACCTGGATTACCTCCAGGTAGGCAAGTGGAATTTAGAATCGATATCATTCCTGGAGCAGCACCAATTGCAAGAGCACCTTACCGGTTGGCACCAACTGAAATGAAAGAACTGAGGACTCAGTTGGATGATTTGTTAGAGAAGGGATTTATTCGACCTAGCTCGTCCCCTTGGGGAGCACCGATTCTATTTGTGAAAAAGAAGGATGGCTCGATGCGTCTGTGTATCGATTATTGCGAGTTAAACAAGGTTACAATCAAGAACAGGTATCCATTGCCCAGGATTGATGATCTATTCGATCAGCTTCAAGGAGCAAGTTACTTTTCAAAGATCGATCTAAGGTCGGGTTATCACCAGTTGAAGGTCAGAAACGAAGACGTGCACAAGACAGCATTCAGAACTCGATATGGACACTATGAGTTCTTAGTGATGCCTTTTGGGCTCACTAATGCACCTGCAACATTCATGGATCTCATGAATCGCGTTTGCAAGCCGTATTTAGACAAGTTTGTAATTGTCTTCATTGATGACATTCTTATTTATTCAAAGAATCAAGCCGATCATGAAAAACATTTCCGGTGTATCCTTAAACTTCTACAGCATGATAAGCTCTACGCCAAGTTTTCAAAATGTTAGTTTTGCCTTCGTGAAGACCAATTCCTTGGACACGTAGTAAGCGAGCGTGGTATCCAGGTGGAACCAGCTAAGATCGAAGCGATTATGAATTGGCAAGAGCCTAAAACTCCTACAGAGATTCGCAGCTTCTTGGGTCTAGCAGGTTACTATAGAGATTTCATTGAAAACTTTTCAAGAATTGCTGCACCTTTGACTTCGTTGACCCGCAAGAATGTCAAGTTTGACTGGGGTCCCAAGCAGCAAGAATCCTTTAATATTCTTAAGCAGAAATTAAGCAATGCACCTGTGTTAACATTGCCAGAAGGAATTGAAGAATTTGTGGTTTATTGCGACGCATCGCACACAGGTATGGGATGTGTGCTTATGCAGAAGGCTAAGGTTATTGCATGTGCTTCCCGTCAATTAAAGGTGCACGAGAAGAACTACACCACCCACAATTTGGAGTTGGGTGTCGTTGTATTTGCACTAAAACTATGGAGGCACTATCTTTATGGGACTAAGTGCGTGATCTATTCAGATCATAAAAGCCTTCAACACTTGTTCAATCAGAAGGATCTTAATATGAGACAGCGTCGATGGCTGGAGACTTTAAATGATTATGATTGTGAAATCCGATATCATCCAGGCAAAGCGAATGTAGTCGTGGATGCTTTAAGCAGGAAAGAAAGGATCAAACCTATTAGAATCAATGCCAAAAGCATTGAATTAAAGAACAGCTTGAATGAAAGGTTGTTAGCCGATCAAAAGGAAGCTGTGTTAGGTGTAACTGCTGAGCAATTATTATATGGCAAGGATGGAATCCTAAGATTGAATGGTCGAATGTGGGTTCCAATTTATGGAGGACTTCGAGATGTGATTCTTCAAGAAGCTCATAGCTCCAAATATTCAGTTCATCCTGGCAGTGATATGATGTACCAGGATTTAAAGGCAAATTATTGGTGGATAGGTTTGAAGAAATCTAAAGCCACTTATGTGGCTAAATGCTTTACATGTGTGCAGGTTAAAGTCGAGCATCAGAAACCGTCAGGCTTGCTACAACTGCCTGAACTTCCCACTTGGAAATGGGAAATGGTAACTATGGATTTTATTACTAAGTTACCAAAGACGAAACGTGGGAATGATACTATTTGGGTTATAGTTGATAGATTGACCAAGTCAGCCCACTTCTTGCCGATTAAAGAAACTCACAGCTCCGATAAGCTAGCGCAACTGTACGTGGATGAGATTGTATCTCTCTACGGAGTGCCAGTATCTATTATCTCTGATAGGGATAGAAGATACACATCGCATTTTTGGAAAATCTTTCAGCAGTCTATAGGCAATCGATTAAATTTTAGCACTGCTTATCATCCTCAGACGGATGGGCAAAGCGAGCATACAATTCAAACCCTCGAGGATATGCTACGAGCTTGTGTTATAGATTTAGGTGGACGTTGGGATGACCATCTTCCATTGATTGAATTTTTGTACAATAATAGCTATCATTCAAGTATTCAAGAAGTTCCTTTCGAAGCTTTGTACGTAAGAAAGTGTAGAACGGCAGTTTGTTGGGCGGAAGTTGGAGATGTCCAACTATCAGGACCTGATATAGTCCTGGAGATGACGGACAAGATTGTTCAGATCCGTGATCGTCTTAAAGCTGCTAGGGATAGGCAGAAAAGCTACGCGGATAAAAGGCGTAAACCTCTGAGATTCGAGGTAGGTGATAAAGTGCTACTCAAGGTGTCACCCGGAAAGGGGTGATACGTTTTGGCAAAAAGGGCAAGCTTAGCCCAAGATACATAGGACCATTCGAGATCATCGAATGTGTCAGAACTGTAGCTTACAAGCTAAATCTGCCAGAAGAACTTAGTGGAATTCATAATGTATTCCACATCTGCAATCTAAAGAAATGTCTAGCAGATGAGTCGCTAGCAATGTCGCATAAGGACGTGCAGATCGATGAAAGTTTGAAATTTGCTGAAAAACCTTTGTCGATCGAGGATCGACAGGTAAGAAGCTTCGAAGAAAGCATGTTCCGATCGTGAAAGTAAAATGGGATGCCTGTAGAGGCCCATAATACACGTGGGAGGTTGAATCCACAATGAAACAGAAATACCCTCATTTGTTTCAGTAAATCTCAAGGTCAAGATTTCTTTTAAGGGGGTGAGGATGTAATACCTCGCAAAAATCACGACCAATATAATAAAGACACATGTCATGAAGGTTAAATGTGTAATGAATTGGTCTTGAGGGACTAAAGTTGTCAAACAATGTAAATATGTAAGTAAAAGGATCCAAAGTGTCAACATGCCAATCTTGTGCCTCTGATTGACCTCACATGACGTTCGTATTCTTTAATGAATAAATTGTCGAACATAAAAAGTCGTTTGTGCTTAAATTAAGGATTCTACGAAGCATAGGGGTTAAAAGTGTCAACATGTTAAATGTTACCTCTGAGTGACCTTTTAACGATCCTAAAAGCATTGTAATATTTGTTTATTATGCTCTTAAGAATATTGGATAGTAATCTCTCGAAGTTTCGATGAAAATAAGACGTTTCGGGTGATATTGCAACTAACCAGGAGCTTAACGGAGTTAATTTGTGACCCAAGGTCCTTAATAGTTAACTATGGGGGTCCTAAGTGCAATAAATGTAAGTTAAATAAACTTAAAATGGACCAGGGACTGAAAATGCAAAGTTTGGAAAGTTTTTACTGAATCAGGCGGCCGCGTAGCCCGAGACCAACTCTTACGTGGGCGTAAGAGTGCCAGCGATTGAAAAACCTGCACAGCTGCAGGTTCAGTCAGTTCCACCACCTTTGCATGTTAGTTTTTGGTTCTAGGGGCTTGTTTGATGGTTTATTCTGCCACCACAACACTTCTAAACATCTGGGAGCCTCCCTAAACAGGTGTAATGATCTTGGCAACTTCAAATCTCCTATAAATAGCCCACATTTTTTATCACTTTGAACTTGCACATTTGAGTTTTCATTCAAAGCTCACTCTCTGAAGTCTTTTGGAGCACTAGGAAGTTTTCCTCAGTTCAAATTTCATGCTAAGGATTCTTGTAAGCATTCTTAGCCTCTCTAGTTAAGTTTTACTTAGATTAAAGACCGAAAGTCAAAGCTATCGTAATTAAGCTTTGACTTGGTGATTAATCACTAACGGTCGAGCCATTATTCGAATTGAAAGTGGCTATGAGTTGGTAATTATGTAGGTAATAAACCTTAAAAGGGCACCCACTGATTATCACTTTTACTTGGTCAATTGTCGGGTCAAACTATTTAATAAAAAGTCAAACGGGTCTGTTTTTATAAATGAATTCATAACTGATAATGTAGAAGTTATGGAACATGTTTTAACACTAAAATAACTTGGTAAATAATATAAGAACATGTTAAGGCATGTTCAACCCGACAATTCTGAGTTTAGGCTCGGTTCGCAACCGAAAGTCGCAAAAGTAGACTTTTGCTTCAACTTTCAGTTCTGACCCGATTTAGCTTAGTTTAGTTATGCCTTAGGGTTCCTTTGGGACCATATTACATGTTAGTATAACCCTCTGAGATTATACTCTAAGGTTCCATAGAAATCTAATTCATATGCATGTTCCCGTTAAATGCCTAAAATGGACCATTATGCCCTTTTATCAATAAAACGAGATTTTTGAAAATGTGAGAGGACAAAAACCTTTATTACTGATATTTAAGTATGTCCTAAAAATTTGACATCAGTTTATGGTCTGAAATGAGAGTTATGCTCGATATCGTAAAATGAAAGCTTTTTATTAATTAAATGGCATTTTTGACATAAATACTATTAAACCCAAATTTTGACACCGAACCTTTTACCCACTGATATAATATAATATTTAGGGATTTTTGGAAAAAAATTTCAAATTTTATACTGATTATATTATAGAGTTTTAGTGTAAATTCGGTATTGACGAAATTGCCCTTTTTGCTAATAAAATGAGTTTTACACATCCTTTACATATCAAACCTTTTTCTACTGATTTTATTCATTAAATAAATTATTTTAAACAGTAAAGGCTGATCAAAATCTCGGACTTCCTTAATCAACCCGAATATCGTAAAATACCGACTTTTATGCGATTTAGGCGCATAATATGATTTAAAACTATATTTGACACCTAAGTCTTGTTACCTACTGATGTTATAAGAAAATTTTTATACTTTAACATTAAGTAAAAGTTTTGAAATCAGATTTCCAAATTTGACCCTTATAGCATATGTGAAATGACCAAAATGCCCCTACGGTGCCTAGTTTGGTCATAAATGATAAATTTCACATATGTATGATATCTTACTGATGTAACTTATTGAAATAAATATTTTTACTGATTATTTTAGTCTTGAACCTCAGATTTCAATTTAACCACTTTTATAAACTTTAAAATGACCAAAATACCCTTATGGGGCTTAATTGGTTTTAAATTCATTATGGGCAGAATGACCAAATAAAGAGTCTTGCAAGCTTTTGATGCTTAAATATGTTGAACAATATTTCTTTTTATTTTAGATCCGCCTGTGGATCAACTTACAATCCGTTGTGTAATATTTTATGTTACTTTCAACTCGATTTGTATAAATTACTTTCAGACTTCCGCTGTGCATTAAACTGTGATTAATTGACTATGATGATATCAACTACGTCACGATACTCCCCACCGGGCCCACCGGTAATACGTGGAAATATCGGGGTGTGACACCGCGTAAGATTAAGCTGTGGCTTACGCGGCCCACGTAGTAGGTGTGTAGGGTTTAGCTGCGTCGATTCAACAAACTAGCTTCGACACGATGATGACACGTGGCGGCACCGGGTGCGGCCCGCGTAGGGGGTAGCCAATGGCTACGCGCCCCGCGAGAGACCATTAAAATTTGTTCTTATTTAATTTTAATAAAAATAAAGGTATCCAGGGCCCGTTTTCGTATATGGGGTGTATTTTAGAACATATTGGGGCACTTTAAATATATTAGGGGTCTCAGGAATATATACTGGAGGGTTGTTATAATATGGAACCATCATCAGATTGGGTTGAGGGAAGGGTAGAGTTAGGACTTGTGCATTCTCAGGGTTTCGTGGCTGGTTGGTTGGTTGTTTGTTTTGGAGGATGCGACATGCATCGACTAAGTGGCCAAAACATCCACAGCCAGTGCATTGTCGACATGGGAAGTTTGGTGGTATTGACAATGGTCGCATTTGGGAAAAAACCGGTATATGGTTTCTTATCTGGTGTGGTTACTGCATAGTTCTTCCCGTTGTCCCTATGCTTCTTTTTGTTGGAGTGGGAGGGAGATTAGATCCTAGTTTCTTTTGCCTCATTCGGCTCTTCAGCCCTCACTAGTTGATCCCCTGACCCCGTTATGTTTCAAATGCTTTGATTTAATGCGATTCTTGGTAAGTTGACTACCGAGTCGCATAGCTGCCTTTAGGCTTTCAGGTCTACCACCATCCATAGTGTTCTTTATGGCAGGAGGCAAACCCTTGATGTCCTGCTCTATGAGGCGGGTGAGTGGTATGAATAAGTACGGGCACATCTAACTCAACTAATGAAACCGCTTATTGTATGCCACGTTATCTCCACTGTCTTGTTCTAAAACCCAAAATTCATCCTCAAGTTTCTTAATCTCGTGCTGAGGATACAATTTTAGTCATTAGTTCCTTTAACTGTTCCCATGTTAAAGCCATTGCGGCTTCAGCACCACGCATATTCTTTTAAGTTACAAGCAGCCAGTTACGTAACGAACCTGCGATTGTTACATACCGAAACTTGAAGTGAGTGTGTTTCCCAACAAACGGCCAGTTACATAAGAACCTTGCGATTGTTAGGGCATTCGCAATTGAGGAACGCACTCTCCATCTCCTCATACCAGCGGAAGAGAACGTTTATACCGGTGGTGCCTTCGTACTTAGGGGGATTACATGATTTGAAGTGTTGTAGGAACACCTCGAGATATTAGCCCCATCGTGGGTCTCTTGGTTATTGAGAGCTTGCTGGACTTGCACGACGATGTTTGCAATAACAGCGGGCATCTCTTCAGCGATATGGGCTGCCATGCGTCTGGTGGAGTTCCCGACACGCTTTCCATTACGAAGACGTTTAGAAGACATCTAAAAGGATTATCGCAAATAAGTTGAGAATTCAGAGATTAGCAATCGAATGATAAATGGAATAAAAACATTACCAAAAACATAAAACTTAGAATAAAATAATATTAAAAAAATGAAATATTGAAAATTTGTAGGTTTGGCATATCGTAAGGCATGGTATGCCTTCCATGCGTCACTTTTGTAATCACGTGGGTCCCCGCAATTACCGAGCTTTCACATGGTTCATATATGTTTTCCTATCGATGTACACTTAACCCAAAGAAAAATAATGAGTGTTAAATGACTCGAGTTGGGGTGATATGAAATGATGTTTGAGGGTATCCATGACTTAACACAGACACGTTGACTTATCAAAGTGTTGCTAGTTTTCAAGACGTTTGGTGTGACATACTTTGGCCTAATATGTCACACCCCGACCCACAGCGGAATAGCATGATCCACGATCGAATATCCTATAGTTAGGGAATCCCAAAAAGCAATATATTTTAAGGATCACAAGTCTAGTTGTCAAACTTTAAGGGTTATTCAAATAAATAATGAATAGAATTAAAAATAGTTAAAGATAATACCTGAGGATCCAAGTTAGGATCCTAACCATAATAAGGATAACTGTAAGATAAACCTCAGAGAGAAGTAAGGATCAAGGATCCCTAATTGCTTATCTTCAAGGACCTGAAATAGATCATAACTTGGGACTAAGCCAATATAAGATAAGAGTTAGCAACTGGGGACAAGCCCAAGGATAACTGGGGACAAGCCCAAGGATAACTGGGGACAAGCCCAAGGATCGTATGTAAACTGGAGTATGACCCCAACTGGCGACTATCCAAACTTAGTGACATGAAAATGCCAAAACCTTAGCTAACGTGAAAACGTTAGAAGCCTTAGCTAACGTGAAAACGTTAGAAACCTTAGGAACGGATGTATGGTACGTCTACCATTATACGTAGGATCCTAGGCATAGCCAGTACAATGGAATTATCAGCCCCTAAAACGAGTACTGGTCCCACTGCCTTGAACTATACCAGGATCATCATGCGCTACAGGCGGAACTGGGGTCAAGCCCAAATAACTGGGGTTAAACCCAAGGAACAGATTGCTTCAGCGGATAACCAATGTTATGCTAAGGATACCTGAACTTTCAAAACTTAAACTCACGTGAGAGATGGATAAAGGATACATGATCCGTATCCTTATATGAGAAAATAAAGAAATGAAATAGTTCAAGTTTAGGATATTACCTAAGTAAGGATCACCGATACTTTGAGGATCCTTTGAGGATCATCTGTGCCATGAGGATCCTGCTCACATGAAATATTTCTTCAAGTGGACAGCATTCCAAGCTCTTTGTAGCAAATCACCTTCCATGGTTAGCAATCTATATGCCCCCTTTCCTGCTTCAGCTTCAATCAAATAAGGGCCTTCCCATTTTGGAGCCAATTTCCCATCAGCAGGATTGGTGGTATTCTGGAATGCTTTCCTTAATACCATATCTCCAACTTGAAACCTCCTGATCCTGACATTTTTGTTGTAAGCACCAGCCATTCTTTGTTGATAACTGGCCATCCTTATCCTAGCGAGATCCCTGATTTCTTCAATAGTATCCAGGTCTTGAGCTAAGTTCTCATCATTCTCCTCAGGATCACGGGTACTTGTTCTAGCAGTTGGAACCACCATTTCTGTTGGGATCACTGACTCTGCCCCAAATACCAAAGAGAATGGCGTTTGGCCAGTAGCATTCTTAGGGGTTGTCCTATCAGCCCAAAGCACATAGGGTAGTTCTTCTGCCCATTTCCCTTTCTTGGATCCAAGCTTCTTCTTCAAATTGTTGATGATGATCTTGTTGGATGATTCTGCCTGACCATTAGCTTGTGGGTGGACTGGTGTTGATGTTATCATCTTAATCCCCCAGCTGTCACAAAAGTTAGTGGTTCTGCCCCCAATAAATTGGGAACCATTATCACATATAATCTCAGAAGGAATTCCAAATCTAGTTATAATATTTCTTTTAATGAAGGATATAACTTCCTTTTCTCTGACTTGGGCAAAAGCTTCAGCCTCTATCCACTTGGAGAAGCAATCAGTCATAGCTAGCATGAATACTTTTCCACCAGGTGCCTTAGGGAGCTTACCAACTATATCCATACCCCATCTCATAAATGGCCAAGAGGAGGATATAGGATGCAATAATTCAGCTGGTTGATGAAGGATATTGCTGTGTCTCTGACAAGGATCACATCTTTTAGCATACTCCACAGCATCTCTCTTCATGGTTGGCCAGTAGTATCCTGTCCTCAGGATCCTTGAGAATAATGCCCTGCCCCCAGTGTGGTTTCCACAATCTCCGGGGCTGAGGGCGGGGCTGAGGATAAGTAATCTTTGAGGGCTCTTAAAGCATTTTCATGCTTCTCAGTCCACTCAAATTTCTTGTTCTTCCTTAGGATATCATAGAATTCTTTGCACTTCTCTGAGGATTTGGATATAAATCTGTTCAAAGCTGCTATCCTGCCTGTTAGCCTTTGAACATCCTTAGCATTGGCCGGAGATTTGATGTTCACTATTGCTTTGATTTGTTCTGGACTGGCTTCAGTGCCTCTCTTGGTCACCATATATCCTACGAATTTGCCTGCTTTAACACCAAAGTGACATTTTGAAGGATTAAGTTTCATATTATATTTATCAAGGATATTGAATGCTTCCTCCAAGTCTCTTAGGTGATCCTCAGCCTTTATTGATTTTACCACCATATCGTCTATGTAAACCTCCATAGTTTGTCCAATCTGATCCTTGAACATCATATTCACCAGCCTTTGATAAGTTGCACCTGCATTTCTTAGTCCGAACGGCATAGCAATATAGCAATATATACCAGTTGGAGTCATGAAGGCTGTATCCTCTTGATCGGATGGTTCCATTTGGATTTGTTGGAATCCAGATGAAGCATCCATAAAAGTTAACAGTTCATGACCCGCAGTTGCATCCACCATGGAGTCAATGTGGGGTAAAGGGAAAGGATCCTTGGGACATGCCTTATTTAAATCGGTAAAATCGACACATACCCTCCACTTTCCGTTTTTCTTTTGAACAACAACCACATTGGCCAACCATCTTGGATACTTGACCTCCCTAATCATACCTGCCCGGAGAAATTTCTCTACCTCTTCCTGGATAATGGCATTCCTTTCCGGTGCAAACTTTCTTCTCCTTTGATGGATTGGTTTGAAGGATCTGTCAATCCCGAGTTTGTGAGTGATTACATCTTTGGATATTCCAGTCATGTCTTCGTGTTTCCATGCGAAGGTAGTCTTTCTCCTTTTGAGGAAGGATACGAGGTCTTCTTTCATTTCGCCAAGGATCCCTGATCCGATGTAGATTTTGGATTCAGGATCATCAGGATCCATGAGGATTTCTACCACATCCTGCTCTCTTGCCTCCAAGACATCCCTTGGAGGAGACCTTGATTGCTATTGCTCCCTGGACTTCGAGGCTGGTTTCATCGATGAAGTGTAGCAATTCTTAGCCTCCTGCTGATCACTATCAATCTTCACTATTCCCCAAGGACTAGGGAGCTTCACACATTGATGGTAAGTAGATGGGACTGCTTTCATATCGTGTATCCAAGGCCTGCCAAGGATAACATTACAACAAGATAAACAGTCAATAACACAAAATTTTTGATAAGAGTGTAGGCCTTCAATATATATTGGGAGTTTAATGTCCCCCAGGGTATTCTTAGTTTCGCCACTAAATCCCACGAGCACGGAGGATCTTGGTATGATGTCCGAATCAGGAATACCCATCTTCTTTAGAACATCAAGCTGGATAATGTTCACTGAGCTTCCTCCGTCTATAAGGATCCTGCGGACAAAATGGTTAGAAATGAAAAGAGTAATAACTAAACCATCGTGATGAGGATCCTGGATATCAACACGATCATCCTCATCAAAGGTTATGACTTTTCCTTCGGAGACACTTGATGTTCGAACAGGTCTTTCTCCATTGTCCAATTTAGTTTCCTTTGCATGCCTTTTAGCTGCTGAGAAGGATGTGCCGCAAATGTCTGATCCTCCAGAAATAAAGTTTATTACTTGTGCATCTGCTGGAGGGGCTGGAGCCTTCTCAGGGATCCTTTCAGGATCCTGAGTCCTTGACTTTTTTCTTCCCAACAATTCTTTTAGATGCCCCTTGCTCAACAAGTATCCAATTTCCTTTCTCAGTGCAATGCATTCTTCTGTGAGATGCCCAAAATCTTCATGGTATGCACACCACTTTGATTTATCCTTATTGCAGCTGGCCTATCATTTTTTCTCGGCCATCTAGCTTTATCACCTAGGTTCTGCATCGCAAGGATTAGTTCATTGTTATCAACACAAAAACAATATTCGGAAATTGGAGGATAATCCTCATCATCCTCTTCTTGATCAACAGAATGCACGTTCTGGTTATCAGATCTGTTGTAGGATCTGAACTTGTTGTTCCTGAATGAGGATCCTTGCTTATCCTGCTTTGAGGATCCTGCTAACCTCTCCTGGATCCTCTTGTCGTCCTCTAGCCGAATGAACCTAAGTGCTCGTGTTCTTACCTCATCTAAGTTCCTGCATGGTGTCATAACAAGATCATCATAAAACGACGAATCCCATTTTAAAGGCCTCAACAGCCGTAGCTATATCTAAGTTGGGAATGTCTAAGGATTCTTTACTAAATTTGGTAATGTAATCCCTTAATGATTCATTATGACCGTGGGTTATCCTATATAGATCACTAGTTAATCGTTCAAATTTTCTACTACAAGAAAACTGGTTATTAAACAAGTTAACTAGATTAGCAAATGAGGTAATAGAATAGGGAGGAAGACTTAGCAGCCATTTGAGAGCTGATCCAGTAAGAGTGGATCCGAATCCCTTGCACAGGCATGCTTCCTTTAACCTTTCTGGAATTGGATTGATCTCCATCCTCTCCCTGTATTGTGCTATGTGTTCTTCAGGATCCGTCGAACCATCATACAGTTTCATTGTTGGCACATGGAACCTCTTGGGTATCTCGGCATCACAGATTGGTGGTGCAAAACGAGATATCTTGTGGCTCCCATCTGCAATCTCTGGGATAGGTTTGACCACTCCTGGAACACTTGATATCATATCCTTTAGCTTTTGCAATTCTCTGGCCATGGCATGATTGATACCTGGATCCTGCATAAGACCATGGTTAGTAGTATAAGAATTATTAAAAGTGTTACCTCCCATTGGATTCAGATTAGGAAGATTGGATGTTAATCCATATTGTTGAGGCTCTGGAATGATCGAGGGACCAGTAGAAGCATTGGTCTGCATTGGAATAAAATCTCCCTGATGGACATCTGAACTTCCTGTTTGCAAACTCCTCAAGGATCCTGGCATCTGGAAGGATCCCTGAAACTGGGATGATCCTGGAACAAAGGAGGATCCTTGAACCTGGGATGATCCTGGAACAAAGGAGGATCCTTGAACCTGGGATGATCCTGGAACAAAGGAGGATCCTTGAACCTGGGATGATCCTGGAACAAAGGAAGATCCTTGAACCTGGGATGATCCTGGAACAAAGGAAGATCCTTGAACCTGGGATGATCCTGGAACAAAGGAAGATCCTTGAACCTGCTGCGCTCCTGAATATCCTCCTGAATTCGTGAGGGATCCCATATGCTGAGGATAGGATCCCGCTGGCTGGAAATATGAACCTGATGCCTGGGTCATTGTTGTTGTTCCGTAGTGCACTCCTTTCGGTCCACCCACATATTGAACGTCTGGAACCACTGATGGCTGAGAAGTAATCACCGGAGTATCAAAATTCAAGGATTTCGGCACCAGTGGGGAATGATCCTCTGCCGTTGTCTTTTGTTTCTTGAGATCTCCGATTTCTTTGAGAATCCTCTCATTGGTCTTATCCTGTTGCCGTATCTGATCCTTCATCTGCAAAATCAAAGTAAACATGTCACTAGTAGTGGGAGTGTAAGAAGCAGAAGAAGTTGGAGGTTTTGAGAAAATGGGAGTTGGTTTCTTCGCAGCATTCTCAGCATTCTTCTGGGATCCAGAAGGTGGTGGAGGCAAAGGGGGAACGCCTTGTGAAGAAGTGAATCAGGGCATCAAATTTGAAGCATTCTTTGCTGAGGAAGCCATTTGCTTGGTTGTAGTGAACTGAAATAAGCACAGAAATGCGAATTTTTCTAAGGATGAAGCACCAATTGCCCCACGGTGGGCGCCAAACTGTTTTGGTCAAAAAATCTGATGAGGATATTGCAACCAAACTCTCTGTTACGGGGTATGATGCTAATGATGTTGAACAATAACAAGGATCACTTCAATGTAAATTGCACAAACGACACAAGAATTTATACGGGGAAAAAGCCCTTGATCAAGAGTTGATCTCCGGCACAAAAAACCCCGGGTGATGGAAACTACCGATCACCAAGCTCAAATAAATGAATAAATGTTTACAACTTCGGATAGTAACGAGCTGGGTACAAGGATCACTATCGTGAAATGTATAAAAGTGAGTGAAAACGAATGAATGTTCATCGAGAGCTTCAAGTGTGCGAGTATATGAGTGTGTGTAGCTGAAAATGGCTAAGTCCTCTAAATTCTAGCTCGTTACCCCTTTTAAAATAGAAGTTAACTACAATAACTAACTATCCGATTTTTGTGCCAAGCTCCCACGTTCTCCACAACGTCCATTTTTGGTTAATCGTGTGCGAAATGTCCGTGGAATATTCCTTAGTACCGTTGCCAAGACCAAGTCAAGCTTGTTACTCCTGCGAAATAATACAAAACACAAATAAACAATCGTCAGTACGAGGATCCTTAAAGTGATCCATGATCCGGATCCTGAAGCTCTTCTGAGGATCACTATCTGTCACAGAAGTAAGGATCATTAATTAGGATAACGAATAAGGATCACTAATTGTTAGAAAATCCTCCCCTAACAGTGAAAACGTTAGAAACCTTAGGAACGGATGTATGGTACGTCTACCATTATACGTAGGATCCTGAATATAGCCAGTACAATGAAATTGTCAGCCCCTAAAGCGAGTACTGGTCCCATTGCCATGAACTATACCAGGATCATCGTGCGCTACTGGCGAAACTGGGGACAGGCCCAAACTGGGGTCAAGCCCAAATAACTGGGGTCAAGCCCAAATAACTGGATACTTCTGTGGATACTCAATCCTTAGACAAGGATACCAGAACCTTCAAAACTCAGAATCAAGTGAAAGGAGGATAAAGGATGCAGGATCCTTATCCTTATATAAGAGAAAAAAAGAATGAAATAGTTTGAGATTAGAATGTTACCAAAATGAGGATCATCTGTTCTGTAAGGATCCTTCAAGGATACTTGTCATGTAAGGATCATGAATTGATATGCCCCCTTTCCTGCTTCAGCTTCAATCAAATAAGGGCCTTCCCATTTTGGTGCCAACTTTCCATCAGCAGGATTGGTGGTATTCTGAAATGCTTTCCTTAAAACTATATCACCAACTTGGAATTTCCTGATCCTGACATTTTTGTTGTAGGCTCCAGCCATCCTTTGTTGATAACTAGCCATCCTTATCCATGCCAAATCCCTGATTTCTTCTATAGTATCCAAGTCTTGAACCAAGTTTTCAGCATTTTCTTCAGGATCACGAATGCTTGTTCTTGCAGTTGGAACCACCATCTCTGTAGGGATCACTGATTCTGCCCCAAATACCAAAGAAAATGGAGTTTGGCCAGTAGCATTCTTGGGAGTTGTCCTATCGGCCCAAAGCACATAAGGTAGTTCTTCTGCCCATTTTCCTTTCTTGGATCCAAGCTTCTTCTTCAAATTGTTGATGATGATCTTGTTGGATGATTCTGCCTGACCATTAGCTTGTGGGTGGACTGGTGTTGATGTTATCATCTTAATCCCCCAGCTGTCACTAAAGTTAGTAGTTCTATTCCCAATAAATTGGGATCCATTATCACAAACAATTTCAGAAGGGATACCAAATCTAGTAATAATGTTTCTTTTAATAAAGGATATAACTTCCTTTCTCTGACTTGAGCAAAGGCTTCAGCCTCTATCCACTTGGAGAAGTAATCAGTCATAGCAAGCATGAATACTTTTCCACCAGGTGCCTTAGGAAGCTTACCAACTATATCCATTCCCCACCTCATAAATGGCCAAGAAGAGGATATAGGATGCAAAAGTTCTGCTGGTTGGTGAAGGATATTACTGTGTCTCTGACAAGGATCACACTTCTTGGCATACTCCACAGCATCATTCTTCATAGTGGGGCCAATAGTATCCTGTCCTCAGGATCCTTGAGAATAATGCCCTGCCCCCAGTGTGGTTTCCACAATCTCCTTCATGGAAATCCTTTAGGACTTCTTGGATTTCAGGATCCTCAATGCATCTTAGATATGGTCCTGCAAGAGATCGTTTATACAACATATTATTCAATATTGTAAATTGAGATACCTTAATTTTGAAAGCCCTGGGGTTTTCTCCTGTAGGAATCTCTCCATGTTGTATGTATCTCATGATTGGGAGGATCCATAATCCTGAATGAGATTGAGTATCATCACTAGGGATGATTGCAGAATCTTCTCCTATCTCCATAGCTACATGATCCTCGATAGTAGGGGTCAGGATATGAATAATTGGGATCTTGATATCCTCCGGGATCTTCAAGGATGATCCTAGATTGGCTAATGCATCAGCCTCTGCATTCTCTTCCCTTGGTACCTGTGTCAAACTAAAGGAAACAAAAGAGAGTGTCAATTCTTTGACTATCTCTAAATATTTGATTAGCTTTTCACCTTTAACAGCATATGATCCATTAAAGTGATTAGTGATTAATAACGAATCTACATGTACCTCAAGATACCTGATCCTCATATGCTTAGCAATTTGCAAACCAGCTATCAAGGCTTCATACTCAGCCTGGTGATTGGGGCATGATTGGGTTGATCCAAAGCTTATGACTTGCAATTACGTGTTTTAAATAATCATTTATCCAAACTAAATGCTACACACAGCAAATAATCCAAATAAACAATTACATATGAGACATTGTTCATAAGAATGAAATTCCACTAATCCGTTTCTTGTTAACTAAGGCCCTTCCTATGTCTAATCTTCTCTTCATATCTATGTACTTGTATCATGTGTAAAAATGTTTTTGGGTCAACAAAGGTTGGTGAGTGAACGGTATTGTTATTGGAAAAATAATATGTTTAAGTTTAGTTTATTGTGAAAACGTGCATTAACCAATGTAAGTAAAAATGTTGTATGTCATCTATCAAAACTCATAACACAACCTCAAACAATAAACAAACCAACTGAAAGGATTCAAACGAATGTATGCGTGTTGCATGGTATTATGGTATGCCAATGATAGTATGCATGTTGCATGGTATTATGGTGTGCTGCAAGGTTTAATCTCAATCAAACGGAGCTGACCTCGTATGGTTGGTAACGTCAAGTTCCGCTCATAGGTAATGGGGAATCGACGAGCCTATGATGATGCGATATCCAAAATGAATGAAATGCACCAAATGACAAACAACCAAACAACACATAACACATATTTCACATAATGGTAATTGCACGTATTGGAATTTGTAAAATGCAATTAAAGATAAACAACACATGATACACCCCAAATATGTATAAGTAGAAAGAAAAAGGGAGACTGTAAGGTTCACTCACAGTGGTTGCATTTGTGATTCCTTATAAAATAACACACGAGTAAAAATTGAGAAACCGAACGAACATGAGCGATTATTCTAGATATGGAATACCACACAAGAGACGATTTATAAGTTAAATACATTTCCTAATATTTATTGTTTACAATTTAATTACATCCCTATTTAGTTAGAATTTTAACTAGAATTTTAACTAATCTTTTAAATATTTTTGTATTATAAAGTGATCTTATATAAATCTTACGTCATTCGCTTTTATTGTTACATTTAAATGTATTAATTAAAAACAGAAAAGTGAATTAGACATAAAAAAATTAGTTAAACAGATTAATGAATTTAAAGATTTAAAATTATTAATTAAATGGATTAATGAAATAAAGATTTAAAATTATTGATTAAATACAGAAATACTGTTTTAAAAATAAAAACAGCTTTTAACAAAAAAAAATGTTAAATTTAAAGCAAATGATTTAAAAAAAGAGAAAAATGCATTATAAATCTAAAAAATGGGCCAAAAACCAACCGTAACCAGGCTCGAACTTGTTACCTCTCGCTTGCGTGCACACGTCTTACTGCTGGGACATTTGTCTAACCCATTTATTATGCTGATTCTTAATTTACTTATCCTTTAGTTGAGTTCAACCATGTTCTGCTAATGTTTAAAAGAAATAAAGTCCATCAACAGCACATGAGGCCGGGTTCGAACCCGCGACCTCTATATGAATGGCCATCACCAACAACCACTGATATGCTTTGATGATTTGAGATATACTTGTATTTTTATTTAACTACAGTAAATCAGTTTATTCATGATTTAGTTTTAAAAAAAAAAACAAGAAGGCATCGAATTATCTAGAGCTTGGGTTTCGAACGTTTCGAACCCATGAACTTCTGCTATTGATTAACATCCCACAACTATTAGACTACCCTTCCTGTTTGTGTTAGAATTGTGTTGTTTATACTTTTTAATTAAGTTTTGCAGATTATCATCTTCTTTATTTAAAAATAACCAATCGAACAGTATGTGAACATGAAGCAAAACTCAGCCATAAGATCATGTTTCCTTCTGAGATTTCTATAGTAAATATGAAAACGGAAAAGAAAGATTATACAACATAAAAGATATACCGAAATGTTTGGTTCACGAGTGCTGGTTGGTCGTCTCCGATTCTTCGATGGCGTTGAGTTTTCCAGCGAGTTGTGAGTGAGTTAGTTTTGATCTTATTTCTTCGTCTGAATGTCCAGAAAAGTGGGAGCAGTGGCGAAGCTTGAAAAGTTCCACCGGGGTCGGAAGTCACTGGTCCTAAAAGTATATACCTAAAAAAAATTATTTTTTATAAAACCGGGGGTCGAAAACGTATATACCTAAAAAATTATATACGAAACGTACATACATAACACTACTGAGCGAAATGTTCGGGGGGTCGGGCGCCCCCTCCGGCCCCTTCATAGCTGCGCCAATGAGTGGGAGGATGTGTGTTTTAAACTTTGGAGCATAATTTACCAAATTAAAATGGTGATCTTCATTTCCAAGTTTCGGAATTGATTTCTTTCCTGTCGGAAATTTCCATCTCGAGTGTACTTGGACGGGATGGAGTCCAGGTCCTTGTTCCTTGTAAACAAGGGAACTTTAATCGGCATAAATCACACGAAAAAGAAAAGGGAAGACAGCAAATGTGAATAGCTGTCAAACGATGGGCGGCAAACTTTGTTTTAAAAAAAAGAACTCATAACGTGTATATAAATTCATTATGAATACGAACCTTTCACCAAACTTCATGGTGGTGCAGTGGTTGGTGTTTTGTTGTTTAACCCGGTAGACCCCTGTTCGATCCCCATAGTCTAGGGGTTTTCTTTACTTTTTTTCATTTCTTTTCTTTATTCTAACCCTTATTTACCTAATAGTATTCAAGTTTCAGCAATCTTACAAAGAGGCCCCTCTAGTTATATTTTCTTGAAATAAAGATGTATGGTTATAAGTTTTATATAGTTATTTTGATATTTAATTATTTTATATCAACACAGATATGTATGTACATGATATTCATTTATACCTATGCATATGAATGTATTATACTACAATTCCGATTGAAATGATATTTTGATTTTAAAAAATAATAAAACCTGAAAAAAAATTCAAAACGGGTCGGATTTTTGGGAGCCCATTTTGTCGGATGTTACAATCTCCCTTACTTTTAGGAATTTTGTCCCGAACTTTAAGAGGAAACCGTAATCGTTAACTGTTTTAGCGTATTCCCTAGAAGTTCACATAGAATCAAAGTAGGGTTTTGGTTCGATTGTGGCGATAACGTTCCTGGTAGAGGAATCACTCTTTGTTGCCATCAATGTAGAAGTGAAAAGCGTCATAACACGGAGATGGCTTGTATCATGACAAACGTTTACTACTGAGTTGTAATCCTAACGTCTAATTGGAATTTGCATCATGACAAAGGATTTTTAGACAATCAAAACGTCATAATGATAAAATCACAAAACAAAATCATCAACCACATTGTTATCCAAATTGAAATTGACGCTACTTACACATAACCTCTCATGACAATCTAACAATGCTTTTGATCCTTTGACAAGACCACTTTTATATAGGAAGTATCATTGGCGTATCTACCATGTCCTTGTCAAAATTTCATTGCTTTGTTATCAAGTCATGATTAGTTCTATGTGACTCATCCTAAAATCTACCAAACGTAAACAAACACATCAACCAATGCTTGAGTCTCGAATCCGAAGAAAGAAAGACTAAATGATGGCGGTACCTCTATCATGTGTTATAAGGAAATGGTCAGTCTATGAAAGAGTGAGACGAGGTCCACCGTGATGTATGATGACATGAAATGACATGAAATTTAATCGATATAAGGTGACATGATATGAAATGTATTGAGAAACAATTGGCGTAACATAATAGTAATTGCAATTATGGAAATAATATGAAACAATGTTAACTTGAAACGTTAAAACCCCAAATTGAAAACAATTATAACTTGAATAGTCAAAATGAGAATTGGAATTGATATAAGCTTGGAATGGAAATCAAAATAAACTAGAGCAGAGCCTTGAGTCTTCATGGTGGAAAAGTGCTAGATGGGTTGCTTATTCGCACCGTTGTTGTTGACCTCAACTGGGTTTGCGTTGATGTTGTAGGCTCTACCTCTTGCTGGTGGGGCTGTTGAGTTTGCCTGATTTGCTTGGTTAACTGGGTTTGCTTGTGCTTGAGCGTTGATGATGTTAACTAGACTAGGGCACGTGTTTCTAAAGTGGGTAGGGTCACGACAGTTAAAGCAAGCTCGAACATATGGAACCATGGGATAATGCAGTGCCACTAATCAAATAACGTATCGTTACCAAACCTTAAAATTACCAACCAAATAGTAAATATAATGGCATGAACCAAAAGTTTCTTTACTCAAACCAGTCGGAATAATTATTAGTTAGTTACCCTCATAATCTTAATTATATAAATATTTTATCTTTGCCAACATATTTCTTAGGTGCTCAACACACTTAAAAATATGTAACGTTTTACAATTTTTTTCTATCTCTACACTTGATTAAATACTAAAAGTTGTAATCGATTGTTATGTGCTGCACAACATTGATATTTATTTTATGTATCGTTTTCTCTTTATAAAACTGATCTGCATAAAAAACTGTATATTAATTTATGTCTTAATTTATAAAATTTAAAACATCCTTCACATTAACAGAAAAAATAAACTGACTTAGTGGTTTGAATGAAAATTTATAAAAATTATGTGACAAAACTATTAATTTTTTTAATAAAAACTGCAAGTATATTCTGTTTTATATATATGTGACAAAATTAATTAAAGAAAAGAACTTATAAAGAGTTTGAGTAAATTGTCAAAATCGTCCATGAGATTTTATATTTGTCAATTTCATCCAAATATCATTCAATTTAACATAAAAAGTAAACTAAGTTAGTGGTTTAGATGAAAATGACAAAAAAAAAAAAAAACCGCCAAAGGTAAATGTCTGTTTAGCACAAAAAAAATAATCATTTTTTTGAATGAAACTGACAAACAGTCTTAAATCTCAGACATGATTTTGACAATTTACTCTTTACAGCAAAGAAAAAAAAACGGAAGTTTGTGATTCATATTAAGGATGTCTTCTAACTTTTCTAGAGACTCAAGTTTGAGATGCTCACCAATCATTAAGGATGTCTTCTAACATTTTTAGAGACTCAACTTTGAGATCTCACCAAATAAATCCCTCAACTCTTAATCTATCGAACTTTCGATTGAAATTGTGTAACTTCAGAGAGCATATTACATACTTTTCACATGCTACAATCTTAAACATTTCCATATTTTAGAATTCATCAAGTTATATTGCTAAAATGTTGAGCAGTAAAACTAATTTATATGACACATTATCTCTATAACATTTTGGAAATTGGATGAAAAGTGTTTTATTTTTTATTTTTTTTGCTTTTTGACTTTTTGCCCATTTGTGTCTCTTTTTTTTTTTTTATAGCTTTACCTCATAGTTTTTAGCATTGACACTTGCAATCCCTTAATATTTTAAAGACTTAGGGGCCAAAATGGTTAGTTATAGAGACCATGGGGGCACATATGTTAAAAATTCTTATTTTGGGCTAATATAGTAAAAGTGATATAACCACAGGGGCCAAAAACGTAATTTACTCTTAATCTTTTTAATGAAATTCATTACGTTACAGATCATATCTACTGGACTGACACCTAACGATTGCCGTTACATGTATATAAAAACCCTATTAATAGTCACTTAAACTTTCATGAACTTAATTGCTCCAAGTGAAAATGCCAACTATCAAGAAAAAACACACCTACAACACCACCGCCGTCAGCATCGGCTGCGGCAGCAGCTGCCGGAAATTAAACCTCTCCAAGATCTTCAACCCTAAACCGATCAAACACCGCTACTATCCCGATACACACAACCACCGCCGTCACCACCACCATGACTACTCAGTCTCATCATCCACCTCAATGAACACCACTCCCACCGCCACCACAACCACATTATCACCAAACATCTCCGACGCAACCCAAACGAGGAGCTCGCGGTCTGTACAAGGGTTCGGGTGGCTCGCGGGGGACAGCCTAGCCGTAGAAAAGGATTCTAGCGACCCATATGTTGATTTTAAGGAATCTATGTTGCAGATGATTATGGAGAAGGAGATATATGGTGAAGATGATCTCCGGGAGCTTCTTAACTGTTTTTTACAACTGAATTCACCATACTATCATCCAATTATTATAGGAGCTTTTACTGAAATTTGGAACAATCTTTCAAACTAAGAATAAGGATGAATGTATTTGCAAATCCGTGAAGGTAAGACTGACTTCACAACACAAGGATAAACTTTTAATGTTTTAATTGTATTTGTTAACTTTTGGTTTTAGATTATAGTTAAAATGTTTAATGGGTTGTAAAAGGTACGTTTAGTGGCATGTTACTAGAACTTTGAAGTTAATAGTTGTGTTTCTTTAGAGAATCGGTTCTATTCTACTCGATCTTAATTTACCATTTTTGTACTCATTTACGGCTCTACCAAAAGTCACTTGAAATGAGTTGGGTATTATTTGGTTGTAATTCAGTTCGAGGTTTTTTTTTTAAACGGCAAATTTGGATCACTGACGGACCACTAGAGTATAATCGTGCCACCCAGGGGCGGACCTTATGTATACCGAGCCGTAGCACGAGCTACGGCTCAACTTTTTATCAGTAGTGTAAAAAAAAGTTTTTTTCGGTTTTTATACCAAGGATACCCCTGAATAACTACGATGAGACCCCTAAAAAAGTCTGTAAGCCCAAATCAATTGAAAATAATAAGCCCAAATCCCAATTGCCCAATATATTAGCCCAAATCAATTTAAGATTGTGAATAACAAACCCAATTGCCAAATATGTTAGCCTAAAATAATAAAAGATTGTTAATAATTGCTCAATTGCCCTGAAGTTTTAATGCACGACACGACACAACTACGAGGATACCAATCAATTGAAAATAATAAGCCCAAATCACAATTGCCCATTTCGTCACACTATAAGCGATGATGATAAATTTGCAAACTTGAATGGAAAGTGATCTTGCGCGTATTACGGTTGAAACGGGAACGCATAGTTCTTGTACTTCAGTTTATCGGGTAGTGAAGCTAGCTTTGCTTTTACCGGTTGCAACCACACCCATTGAAAGATGCTTTTTTTCGAAATTGAAGCTTGTCAAGACGTATACGCAATCGAATGGGCCTGGAATTTTTGAACAATGCTATGGTTTGTGCGGTCGAAAATGATTTTTTTCGTGAAGTAAAAGACGACGATGTGATGGAACGATTTCAAGCTATGAAAAAAAAAGGACAAATCTATTAGGTATTTGTTCAAAAAACCCGTGGCTCGGGCCTCGCTCGAAGTTCACTCGAAAAAAGTTCAAAAAAAGCTTCGTTCGAAGTCAGCTCGGTTTTAAACGAGCTGGCTCGGCTCGGCTCGATTTGTAAACGAGTCGAGCCCGAGCTAAGGTAGGTTCGTGGCCGGCTCGCTCGATAGTTGGCTCGTTAGCTCGCCCGTTTAAATTAAACACCAAATTATATATGTTTGTATATTCTATTATATTTAAGAAATGTTTAATTAGTAACATGGTTATTTTTTTATTGAAAGAAATAGATTGTTAAGCTATAGTATTAGTTAGTAATATTGATTTAAAAAATATATATTACGGTAAGTAACATAGAATCTTTTTTTATTCGTTTTATATATAGTTTGCACAAAATTACTATTCTATTAGCCTAAATAATGTCCTATTTGTTGTTTTTTGGTTTTATGTATATCATTATGTGTAAAAAATATAAAAATATAATTTTTTTAAACAAATGAGCCGGCTCGACGAGCCACGAGCTTGCTCGAGCTTTTGACGAGCCAAGCCTGAGCCCAACTTTCTAGCTCGTTAAGAAAAATGAGCTGGCTCGGCTCGATTCGATTTTTACATGAGTCGAGCCTGAGCCTGAGCCCACCCTGGTTCGGTTCGGCTTGTTTATAGCCTTAGGTATTTGTTTTACTTTATTTATTTATTGTCATTTTTTTAATATTGTATGATTGCACGGTGAAAAAAAATTGGGGATACCCCTGATTTAATGTTCTAGTTCAACCACTAGTGCCACTAGCGGAACCACCCGATCATATCCATCTCCACTAGGCATAATGTCTATACACCAATTCAGGAGGAGACCCAATAAATATGGGAAAAAACCCTTTGTGGGAATCGAACCCAGGACCTATTGGTCTCAAAGTCTTATCCCACCGGCCACCCCCAAGATACCACTAGGCTATAAAGCCGTCGACTCAGTTCGAGTTATTTTAATCCTTGATTTTTTTCATTTATTTATTGGTAGTTTGGTTAAGAGTTTTTTTTAACACTTGTGGCTCTTGATAACTTGTTATTGAAAACTTGTATACAGCATATGAATTTCTTGTAATTTTTAAGCAAGCCAACTTCTTGTAGCATGAGCTTATTCTAAATACAAGCAAAGTGCGAGCTTACTTTACAACATTATACTAGCCTCACAAGAAATTTACATGTTTGAGTTCAGATTAATCGAAAATGCTTTTATGATACACATAATTCGGTTGGTGGAAGGTATTCTTTTTCCTAGAATTACGAGCTAAAGAAAAATAATGTGATTTAGGGTTTAAGTACCAATGGGGTGGTGGTCCATCGACAAAAAGCAAAGCCTTTAAAAACACCTAGATTGAGAAGGGTAAGGTCTTGGATTCAAGTCAGACTGACGATAAGGGATTAAAAAATTAGCCGTTCAAAAAAAATTCAAGGTTTAAGTGGTATTATTATATACACCCTAGCTTCTTTTTTAGCTATGAATTTATGATTTTAGAGTACCAATATATATTAATATGAAAAGTATAACTGAAGAGGTATGGTCCGAATTCCATAGCCACATGGCAGGGACCACACCACTTTTTCCGTCTAACATGGCGCCTACATCAGCAAGTAAATCCAGAAGCTTCTGGAAGACGTCAAGGTGGCACCAAAGATGCTCCTTCCGACAGAAAGGACGACACGTGTCACCAGTAATCGAGCGCCATGTAGACCTGCGGCAAATTTGGGGGCAGACCGACAACAACAGTACGATTTCTCCAACATGGACAAATGTCGGCGCGCCGCGTGGACCACTATCCTGACCTCAGCAGAGGAGACCAAGAGGATATTCCCTTTGGTCGGACAGCTGGCACCCGATAACAGCTGGCCAGGTCGCTCCTCCCTCCTTGACCCTCCGACTATAAATAGAACCCTTCATCATTCAGGTTATCCATTCTGTTCACCTTGCATTTCACCCTAAACACATATTTTCTTTATTCCTCGGAACAGTACTTATTCTCACGCTAGAGCCCGGTTAAGAGGGAAACCCCCATATTCTCCTCTTAACGAGCTAACGGTTTTGCTATTTTGCAGGATTCCAGTCACAAGTGAGTAGAAAAGGAGATTGAACCCACATAAGAGACAATCCAGCTAGTTAACCATCGGGTTAACCAGTGTTTCATCATTGGCGCCCACCACATTTTTTGCAAACCACTTTCATCTCCTTTCTTCTTCAAAAAGCTCTCTAAATGACTGAACCACACCCTTCACCTCACGTAGACGGAGAAATCTCTTCCTTTGAGCTAGTTTCGGACACCGCTCACGTCCAAAGGGTTCAAGGGAACGAGACGATCCGAGAAGGGCAAGTAAACAACGAGATACCCGATATCTTTGGGAGTACTTCCAGAGTTATCCATCAGAGAACAAACAGAGCCACTTCTCAACCTCCACTCGGGGTAGTTAACCAAACACCTCCAGAAGTCCCAACACCAAACCCTGGAGCTGGTCCTTCAGCACCATCGGGTCAGACACAGTTGAACTTCTCGGCACTTTTAGGGCTACCCGAAGGAAAAACTCTGGCTTCCTGGTATGCTGAACAAATGGTGTCTTTGAACCTCGTGTATACGCAACTCAGCGCACAGCAGACTTTGTTCCAAGCGCAAGCTAATCATTCCGCTTTTGTTACTCCACCACAAAGACCTCCAAGCACTCACATGCCTCAACAAACAAATGCGTGGAACCTAAATCCTGAGAAAGCACCCAACGCCAGAAGGAAAAGTGTGCATGATACGCGCGACACTTACGGTGAAACGGAAAGCAATTATGTGCAATATACGCACCAGCAAAAGAAGCCAGTGCACAGTCGCTTGGGTCCACGCAACATAAACGATGAATGGGATAGCTACAATGAAGAAGGTGACCCGACGTACAAGAAAGAAAGCACGGTATTCAGCAGATTACCACCAGAACACGAGGTGTATAAACCCCACAAGCGCGCAGGGTACAATCCAAACGTGGAACATGATTACTCGTTGAGCTATCGCCCAGAAGGCATAGCTGAAAATTCTAAGTTCATCATGGAGATTGCAACAGCCGATATCGATAAGACAAAATTGCCACACAATGTGGGCAAATACAATGTCTTAACAGATCCTCACGACCACCTCCAAGTCTTCAACGGCGTATGGTTAACAGGTGGCTGGACATTACCAACTTGGTGTCATCTTTTCGAACAAACCTTTGTCGGCGCGGCGCGCGTCTGATTTGACAGCCTGCCAGCAGGAAGAATTAAATCATGGATCGATTTTCGAGACAAGTTCCTTGCGCACTTCTCCCAACAGCGCAGGCACACTAGAAATCCAGCTGATTGCCTAAATATATGGAGGAAAGATCATGAAAGCATAGAAGATTTCATTACCAGATATAACAAGGAATGTCTGGAAATCGGAGATGTAGGCGAAAAGATGATGCGCGCACACTTCATGAGTGCAGTAAAGTGTGATGACCTGATCAAACGATTGAAAGGAAGGGATGGGGGCCCCAAAGATTGGGACACCTTCATCGAAGCAGCAAAGACGATTGCGCGCACTGACAAACAATTGACCGACGACGACAGCCGTCAATACAATTACAGCCAAAATGATCGGCGCAACAAGAAAGGCAAAGGCCAATCGTGGAAAACATCTGATTACAAAGAAAGAAGCCCGATAAGAGAAGATGCGCACAATACAATCAACCAGATCAGTTATCGGAAAGAGGTTAAGAGAGAAAATAGGGAAAAAGAGTGGACACCCCTGATTAAGACCCCCTCCGAGGTCCTATCAACCGAGAACCACCAGTTCAAGCCTCCTTTACAGAAGCGTAACAAAAGGGGCGAAGACCCAAATCTTTTCTACGACTTCCACAAAGATACAGGTCACCTGGCCGACGACTGCTTTAGCCTGAAGCAGGAGATAGAAAGAGCTCTGAAAGACGGAAGGCTCACCCATCTGGTAAAAGGGGGAAACCGTGATAATCGCCAAATTCAAAGAAGGGAAGAAGGCCCGGACAACAAAAAGCTCCGGAAATTGGAAACTCACATGATTCAAGGGGGTCCATGAAGACCGTGAAAGAACTATAACAAGCGTACACAAGATGATTCTTGGAGCAAAAAAAAAGTTGTTTTCCCCGTGGTGCGGGGGGGGGGGGGGGGGGCAAGAGAGAGAAGACCTATAGTTATTTCTGGCGTAATTTGTCATTACCAGACTGACTATATCTTCATTGATCCAGGGAGCACCGCAGATATCATCTACGAACAATGCTTTAATCAATTCGACCAAGAGGATAAAGCGCGCTTAGAACCAGTAGACTACCCATTAACTGGTTTCTGCAATGAAGCTGTTTTTCCTCTTGGGTAGATATCGTTCCCGGTGTTGCTCTCGGATGGAAGGAACTCAAGAACAAAAGAAGTTACATTCATGGTGTTGCCAGCAAGCTCAAGACATGATATCCTCCTGGGAAGAGAGTCCCAAGGAGATTTTAGTATGATCTACTCAGGACCACATTCAGCTGTTGGGTTCCCAACAGAAATAGGGATAGCAATAATTTACGCAAGCAAAGAAGTCCTCGCAACTGATGAAATCAGACCAGTAAAAGCAAGCAAATCCGCACCGCGCGCAGAAGCCGAAAAATGGATATTGAACAACAAATATCCAGAACAAACTGTCACTTTAGGTCCAGCAATGTCAGATCTCACGCGCGCAGCGCTAAAAAGTTGTTATTTGAGAACATGGACGTGTTCGCCTGGACACCGGCCGATATGGTTGGTGTTCCACGGCACATAGCGGAGCACAGACTGAATGTTTCTGAAAACGCTAAACCTATGGTACATACAAAGCGTCATCTGGGAGACATAAAGCACGACACAATGCAAGAACAAATCACCGAACTGCTATACAAAAATGCCCTTTGGATTGAAGAATGCAGGTGCAACTTATCAGAGATTAATGAACGAAACATTCAGTGACATGATCGGTAAATACATCAAGGTATACATGGACGACTTGGTCATAATGAGCAAGGAAGAAAATATGATGCTGGTAAACATTCAAAAAACATTCGATACATTGCGCGGGGTGAATATTAAGCTAAATCCAGCGAAATGTTCCTTCGGGATGGAAGAAGGAAAATTCCTGGGTTTCATTGTTACAAAGGATGGGTTTAAGGTCAATCCTGAAAAAGGTACAAGCAATCGAGCGGATGCCTTCACCAACGACGATAAAAGAGATGCAGAAGTTGGCTGGACGGTTAGCAGCACTCAACCGTTTCCTCGCCAATCACGTAGCAAAATCTTTCCCATTCATCAAAACCCTCCGCAATTGTGGAAAGAAAAATCAGTTTCAGTGGACTCCGGAAGCCGAGCATGCGTTCCGAGAAATGAAGGATTGTCTCGTACGACTGCCAACGCTGACAGCACCAATGAAAGGGGAACCCCTGGTGATGTACCTGTCAGCATCGGAAAAAGCGGTAGGAGTAGTTCTGCTAGTAGATCGACAAGGCGTACAAACGCCAGTATACTACGTGTCTCGCACTCTGAACGACCCAGAAACAAGATATGCCATAATGGAGAAACTGGTCCTCGCATTGATTCACGCGTCAAGACGATTGCGCAGGTATTTCGCCAACCACGTCATCCACGTCTTAACGAATTACAACATCGGCAAGATCCTCACAAGACCCGAGATATCCGTAAGAATAGCAAAGTGAGCTATAGAACTGGGAGGCCACAACGTGGTCTTTAGACCAAGGCCAACGATCAAGGGTCAGGTGTTAGCTGATTTCCTGAGAGAGGTGCCAAATGACAAAGACAGAGAGTGCAAGGCAATGGAAAAAGCTGAAAGGCAGCATTCGAAAGAACCATGGCTACTATATACAGATGGCGCATCTAACGAAGATGGCGCAGGCGCAAGACTTAGATTGGTAAGTCCAGAAAAAACACGAGTTCACATACGCCATCCGGTTAGACTTCAAGAGCACAAATAATGAAGCCGAATACGAAGCTTTTCTTGCTGGTCTGAGGTTAGCAATCAAGATGGGAGTCAAACACAGAGAGGCACATGTAGACTCCATGCTCGTTGTGGGGCAGATCAATGTCCAGTATGACGCCAAAGGAGATGTGATGGCGCTATATCTGGACCAAGCAAAAACATTGCTACAAAACTTCAATTCCTACAAGGTGCATCACATTAACAGGAGCGAGAATAAACCAGCAGATGCACTGAGTAAGCTCGCGTCCACCAGTTTCCAGCACCTGGTTAAGGATGTACGCATTGAAGTTCTAAGCAATCCATCGGTACCGCTAAGGCATGTGAACGTTATCCAACTGGGAACAACATCTTGGATGACGCCGATCATCATGTATCTCCAGTCTGGAATACTACCCGAAAACAAACCTGAAGCAAGGAAAATACAGTACAAGTCCGAGCATTACCAGATGGCTGATGGAATTCTGTACTGGAAATCGTACCTCGGGCCGTTACTAAGATGTGTCGATCCAGAATATGTGAATTATCTAATTCGCGAAGTACATGAGGGCATCTGCGGCATTCATGTTGGCCCAAGAATGGTAGTAGCGAAAGTAATGAACACCGGGTATTACTGGCCCGGGATGCATCTAGATGCAGTCGAGGTTTTGAGGAGATGTAGTGGTTGTCAGAGACACGCTCCGAAAACGATGCGCCCAAAGAATGAACTAGTCCAAGTAACAACAGCATGGTCGTTCCAATAATGGGGGATAGATATGGTTGGTCCTTTTCCAGAAGCCCCAGGAGCAGTGAAGTTTATCATAGTCGCAGTAGACTATTTCACGAAATGGGTAAAAGCGAAGGCGCTGGCGTCAACCACATCGACCGTGGTGCGAAGGTTCATCTGGGAGCAAATAATTTGTCGATTCAGGCTGCCCCTGAGAATCATAACCAATAACAGAACAAATTTCGCTGCAGAAGATCTCCAAAACTGGTTCAAGGAGTTGCACATAGAGCACACCTTTTCCTCGGTAGCGCACCCGCAGGGAAACGGTCAGGTTGAAGCAGTGAACAAAAGCATCGTGGACAATACTAAAGCACGGTTGGGAACGCAACGAAGAGGTTGGGTTGACGAGTTACCCAGCATATTGTGGGCCCACAGGACGATGCCAAAGACAAGTAACAGAGAAACACCGTTCAGTCTAGTCTATGGGTCCGAAGCCGTGATACCGGTAGAACTTGGCCTGCCATCTCCAAGGATGCTCTCCATGAACATGATCAACAATGAGGAAGAAAGAAGGTTAGATATGGACCTTCTAGTAGAAAGAAGAGAGATGGCAGCAATTAATGAGGCGAAATATAAAACCAAGTTGGAAAAATACTATAACAGTAAGGTCCGAATCTTCACATTCAACCCCAGAGACTACGTCTTGAGGGACAACGAGGCGTTCAATGCCGAGAGACCGGGAAAATTAGCTCCCAAGTGGGAGGGGCCTTACGTTGTAGATGAAGTCCTCGGGAAGGGAGCGTACAAGCTACGCACACTTGAGAACAAAAAGTCCCAAGAACTTGGAACGCTCATCAACTAAGAAAATGATATATGCAGACGGCCGCAATTTTTATCTCTACTTGTAATGGCCGCGTGCCCAACACATTTTACTTTAATACATGAAGTGTTGGCTATCTTATTTCATGCGAATTTTTATTACAACTGCATATATTACTTCAGGCATACACGAAAACATCAATGGCTCAGAAATAGGAAACGTTGTAGACCTCCAAGGCTCGTCACAACTAAGTGCACAGCCGGGTCAAAAACACAACTAAAGCCTATCACACCAAATAACACTTCCTGCCCATATAAACACGAAAGCATCGTAAACATGGTAAAGCAAACATTGTAAGACCCCCAAAGCTGAGCACAGCCAGGTCAACACAATAACCTGTAAATCGATCACTTCGTATACACGAATCAAACTATGACCTTAACGACAGAACAAACGTTGTAGAGTTTTTTCCAAAGCATAACACAATACTGTGTAATGCTAGGATAACTAACACAACATAACCTGTCACAGCCATCATTCATTCATGATACCTAATCAAAGTAATTACACATGCACATATTGTAACGATAGCAAAATTCACTAGAAATAAAGAGCAAAACCCACAATTAGTATAAAACACATAAAGTATACCAAAATGTTAACAGACATAACAACCAAGAGTAAATTGTTTACAAAGCATAAGGTAAATTGTTCAAAGAAATTGTCAGACAATTACAAGGCCATCAGACCTATACACGGCATGCAAGCAGGAAGCCGTCAACCCTGGTGACTGGGACCTGCATCACCACCATCAGTCCCCTGGTCACCAAGAGCCTTCTTCAAGACTTCAATGGCGTTAGCTTTCCGGGATAACTTTTCAACGACTTTAACAATGCCAAACTCAACGAATTCATACTCCTGGTGCTTGGCGGTATACTTGGCAGTACAGTCTTCTTTGTATAACTCAAAGTGGTAGTCCTTCTCATTGTTCACAACCGCTGCCCTACCTTCACCATAACCGTCCTTCCGCCCGCTGTTGTATGCTGCTTGACCCAGTTCAAACATATACTAAGCAAGTTCATCAGATTTAGCGATACGTTCAGCAATCTACAGAAAGGAATAGAACATGAGACAAGCAATAAACGATGAACTAAAAGCAAAGGAACAAAAGGAAAGTTACCAGAGGCACGGCACGCGCAAGTAGCCACTTGCAATCAGCAGTAGCTTCCTCAACCAAGATCTCAGAAGCTTTGCTCTCAGCAACCTTCTCAGCTGCAAACTTCTCCAACTTGGCTAAGCGTTGGACGTACTCCTGCTCCCTTTTTCTAATGCGCAACACGTTCCTCCTCAGCTTCATCACTTATCTTCTTCTTCTCTCCTGATAACCTAATGATGGCATCGCGCTGGGTTTGCATCTCTTTGTTTGTTCGTTCACAAGCAGCTTCCCAGTCTTTCTGCTTGTCGGCGTTCAACTGCTTTTCCTTGGCTAGTTTCTCCTCCGCATCAGCAACCCTCCATGCCAAACCCTTCTTCTTAGCATTGAATTTTTCTCTCTCTTCAGCAAACGCCTTCTTGGCAGCCTCAAATTCCAACGTGTCTTCCCCCATTAACTGCCATTCCCGCGCAATCTCCTGGGAGGTAGCAAAAAAGTTGACCCCAGCATGGATGTGATCGTCCAAGAGTTCCATCCGATCACGTCTCTTTTGAAACAATCTTTCCACAGGGGGAGGGACAGGGAAAAGAACTCTCGACAGTTACCAAGATCGTTCATTCGAGAACCTTGAGTTAAGTACCATCGGGGGCATAGGGGAGATCGACACATGCTGGATTGTGGGTGTCCCAGGAACCACCTTGAACTCGTTCATATTCCGGACTCCGGCGAACCCCCGATGTACCACCCCCTCCAGAACTCGGTGGACGTTTTGTGTAAATAGTGTGACAAGGGGTAGCATCACTTGATTCCACCTCAGTCTCCACACCACCACCCCCGTCACCACCAGCACCGGCAACATTCTCCTCAACAACCTCCACTTTTTCCACTTCATCCTCATTCCTCTTGCCCCTCGAATCAAGGGGAGATAAACCAAACATTCTAGAAGGAGGGGAATTGGGGGGTGTAATCTTGGAGACATCAACCTTGTAAACACCCTTACCCGGTTTAGCACCTGCTCCAGGGTAAACAACTTAGTCAGAAGCAAGAAAGAAACGTGACAAACAAGACAGACAAACAAAAACCCTGTACCATGAGAACCAGAAGCTGCGAATATCTTCTCCAGAAGGTTACAATGTTTTGCAGTGAAAACACCCAAATCAATCTCCGATTCTGAAGGAGCGGGGAGAGTCTCTTTCTGGAGTTTGGCCTTCTTCGCTGCAAGCGCAGCAGCAGCCTGCTCATCAAGCTTCCGTTTCTTGTCTTCAAGAGCTTTCTTCTTCATTATCTCTGTTAAGGTGGCACTGTCATCGGGATCGCGCTCAGCACGCTTATCCCCTGCGTCTAAACCAGAAAGCGTGTCAGAGACGACAACATAATCCAGGAAGGAAGAATTAGAGGGATGCTTATGAGATGCCTTAGCCGTCGGCTCCTCAACGGTCTTTTCCTCAGGTTTATCTACCTTCTTCTTCTTCCTGGTGTCCAACTGATCAGCAACATCAACCGAAACATCAACATCTTCACCAGCAGGCTCATTCACGGGCTCGTTTCCAGTCCCTTGTGGTGGACCTGCACGCGAGGAACGAAGGATTAGACCTTCAGGTGACCTATCAGAACCCTCACTCGAAAGGAGAATAATCTCCTCTCGAGTAGGACTAAGTACATCGTCAAGATCATCCCCACCATCGTCACCTAAAATGGTGTTAGCATAAGTGGCAAAGCTTTCACTGGTAGGGTGCAAGAATCGATCCCGTATATTATCCAACCACAAGGGCCTCCCCTCAGCTAACGTCGCTTCAACCATAGCACCAGGAGCTTTAGGATCGAGGACATTCAACAAACTGTATCCCGCTGTAAAATACAACAACATGAGGAAGAGCATAACGAAATTAAAAAAGAAGACAAACACAAATTAGTAACATTAATACCTTTCCCCTGATAGCCATAAACAGGGATACCCTTAGGGTTCTGAGGGGCCCACAACATGCTCATACCAGCTCCCACCAGTGCCCTCTCTTCAAGTTGAGAAATAGAAGTAACCTTCCGGGTTAGTACCTTGTACTACTCTTGATCAGCAAAGTTTATAGACACATTCACGCGAGGAATTCCTTCACTCTCTGGGCAATAATGCATATCGATGGGGATGACCCCACGATGGATGTAGAAAAACTTTTGTTTCCAATCGTGTAGACTTTTCGGTGGGTTAGCACTGCAAGGACTAACCCCACCAGTTCGGGAGTTGAAGGAGTAGAAGCCTCCAGTGTAGCTCACGTAGTAAAAAACGTTGAACATCTCAAAAGTCGGTTCAATACGGTTGGCCCTGCATATAAACTCAAAATGAGTAATCCGGGGAAGCCCCAAAGCGTTTATCTGTGAAATATGAAGCCCGTAGTTGGTCAGCACTTCTCCGGTGAACTTCGTCATGGGAAGACGAAAGTTACCCTCACGAAAAAAGCAGCATACAAGGTTATGTACCCAGGAGGAGCATCCAAAGCAGTTGAATTCTGGGTCGGAAACTGAGCACCCCACTCAGACCGAAAACCCATGTCCCGGACAAGATTTTGAAACTCCTCCTCCTTCCAGTTTATCTCAGCACGATCCAGACCAGGAGGATTCTTTGGTTTGTACTTCCTCTTTCTAGTAGGATTGCCGCCGGTGGACATGGTTGCAATGTTAAAAAGAGATAGAAAAGGAAGAATTTGATGAAAGATGAAGAGAGGAAACAGAGGAAGTTCGGTAAGAATCCAAAGAGAGAATGGAATTTGAATTTCGAAAAGTGAAGAAAATGTGGAAACCACCAACTATTTATACCCATCGCATTTAATGCGATGGGTAATGGATCGTCAGGAAGACAGACGGTCAACCAACGGGGAGAAGACATGTCATAGGAGAGATAAATCGTCGCCTTACTTTTCGGGAACGTGGGCGGCACACGACTGACACCCTGGTGATAAAGTAATTGACACGTCTGAAAAGGTGACTGTTCACCTACGAAAAAACAGCGACATCAAACAACACATCAGTCATGACAGCTGTCTCCACCCTAATAAAAGAAACTTCCTTCAGAAGGAACCATCATACGCCATGCGCCATGCGTTCACTTGGCTCAACTTTGCAAGGTTACCATCATACGCCATGCGTCCACTTGGCTCAACTTTACAAGGTTACCATCATACGCTATGTGCCATGCGTTCACTTGGCTCAACTTTGCAAGGTTACCATCATACGCCATGCGCCGCACGTCCGGTTGGCTCAACTTTACAAAGGTACCATCACACGCCATGTGCCACGCGTCTAGTTGGCTCAACTCTGCAAAATTACCACCACACTTCATACATCATGCGCTTTAAAAAGAAAAACAATCACTACCCTTATAAGTCTAGAATCCCTCCTAGACGATCAACTCAACTAGAAAGCACACTGGACTGGGGGGACTTGAAGAGTATGGTCCCAATTCCATGGCCACATGGCATGGACCACACCACGTATTCCGTCCAACATGGCGCCTACATCAGCAAGTAAATCCAGAAGCTTCTAGAAGCTTCTGGAAGACGTCAATGTGGCACCAAAGATGCTCCTTCCGACAGAAAGGACGACACGTGTCACCAGTAATCGAGCGCCATGTAGAACTGCGGCAAATCTAGGGGCAGACCGACAACAGCAGTACGATTTCTCCAGCATGGACAAATGTCGGCGCGCCACGTGGACCACTATCCTGACCTCAGCAGAGGAGACCAAGAGGATATTCCATTTGGTCGGTCAGCTGGCACCCGATAACAGCTGGCCAGGTCGCTCCTCCCTCCTTGACCCTCCGGCTATAAATAGGACCCTTCATCATTCAGGTTATCCATTCTGTTCACCTTGCATTTCACCCTAAACACACACATTCTTTATTCCTCGGAACAGTACTTATTCTCACGCCGGAGCCCGGTTTAGAGGGAAACCCATATATTCCCCTCTTAACGAGCTAACGGTTTGCTGTTTTGCAGGATTCCAGTCACAAGCGAGTAGAAAAGGAGATTGAACCCACATAAGAGACAATCCAGCTAGTTAACCATCCGTGTTAACCTGTGTTTCATCAATAACGTAAATGTTTATAGGTTTTAGGTCATCTATATTAATATAAAAAATTCTTAATTTGCAAAATAAATAAATAAAATACAATTGTATAGAGGTGATTACGCTCAAACTTGAAACTTGATATAGTTTAGATGGGTCAACCACAAGCTCAATAAGTCGTTTCAAATACGTACGGTTTACGGTGTTCAGTTATATGAAAAGTAATTAAATAACAGTAGGGCCTTTATTCCGAATTTAACATAGGCTACATGTAATCTATCTCTAATCTAGCATCCAAAACACTACCCTAATTGTGTGATCATAACTCAACCATGACCCTCATACCCCTTAGCCTTAGCGTATAATTGCCAATTTTGGATATTTATGGGTATATTTGTTATTGTAGTGCTTTAAATTATTTTATTTTATTTTTAGAGTTAAATGCCATTTTAGGCCCTGTGGTTGGGTCATTTTAACAGTTTAGTCCAAAGGTTTCATTTTTTGCGTATAGGTCCAAAAATATTTCACCGTTGTCATTTTAGTCCACTGGGATAACTTTATCCATTTTTTCTGTTAACGAGAAAGGGCAATTCGGTCATTTTATATATAATTCTGTTAGCTAGAAGGACAATTCAGCCATATAAAATGACCGAATTGCCCTTCTCGTTAACCAGATAAAGACTTCCAAGTGGATTGAAATTGCTTTCAACCTTTTGATTTGTACATTGTCATTTGAAGTGCCCTCTTTCACCACATTTAAAGTAGGGGTGTGCACGGTTCGGTTCGGTTATTAGCATTATCCGTAACCGTAATCGTAACCGTAACCGTAACCGTAACCGTAACCGTAACCGTAACCGAAGTTATCGGTTAATAGGTTCGGTTAATTCAGTTAATTTGTCGATTTTCGGTTCGGTTCAATTAATTTTTGGTTAATAACCAATTCAAACAAGGCTAATTTTTTTTGCTTAGAAATACATGTAATGGAGGTATTAATACATTAAATGGATGTATAAATACATTAAATGGATGTATAAATAAATGAAATGGAGGTATAAATGCATGAATAGATGTTTAAATACATAAAATGGAGGTATAAATAAATGAAATGAAGGTATAAATAAATGAAATAGAGGTATTATTACATGAAATGAAAGTATAAAACATGAACTACATGAAATAGAGGTATAAAAGCTAGAAATATATAAAGAAATAAATGATTCAGTTCAGTTAAGTTAATTTTGGTTAACCGATGATAAAAAATATCCGTTAACCGACTTTCGGTTTCGATTAATTTCGGTTCGGTTTTGTCGGTTTTTGGTTCGGTTTCGGTTAACGGTTCGGTTATTGCACACCCCTAATTTAAAGCATGTCACTTTAGACTGAAGTGCCCTCTTTCACCACATTTAAAGCAAGTCACGTTAGACTTATCAAACCTAAGCATTGAATGCCCATCTCCCAGATTGCTTCTTCCTATGATTTCCATGAATCTCTAAGCCCTTCGCATTACACTATATGATATCGATCAATTCAATCTCCTCGGGATATATTTGATCATAGTCTTCCGTAAGCAAGTTGTAATTACCAATTCGACCAGCTACAAAGCCTTCGTACGATTGTAAAACCAAGGAAAGAAGAGCGATATGTTCTTTGGCATTTGGAATTGTAAGTTCTTGCAAATTGCTAAGACACAAAAGTATGTTACACTGAAGGTTCTATAAGTTCGGAGTTGATGAAATTGTTTGTGACAACCCTCACCAAACCAGGTATCCGTATGAATTAATTAATATTTAATTAATGCTTAATTACTGTGCTTGCTTACGATTGTGGTTAAACTGCTTCTTGATTTCTGATACGTACGTACTCATGCATCACATTCTGTACTGTCACTCTATTGTTTACACACAAACATCAGTGACAACCTTGATGCACAAAAGCACAGTTAGCACAATGAACGGATAACCCAGTAACATGCTGACATAGCCAGCACTAGACAGACACTGTCTCTAAGGCCAGTATGAGCCGGGAATAGATTACTACACTAGTAAAGAGTGTAGGGAGGTGAGGATTATAAAACTGCGTCACTAGGTGATAGTTATAGTGACCGGATGTGCCTAAAACATACTTTAATTACAAAATTCTGCACTTTATGCAAAAATTCAGCATTTAACTTAACTAGTAAAGTGCAAAAACGTGGGAAAATAATACTAGACACTTTCCAAAGTGTCGGGAATTAATTGTGTCACTAAAAATAATAGTAAAGACACTTTAAAGCTTTGCTTGACACTTTAACGGATCAATATCCAACCGAACAACCGGACTTTACCCGGAACATAAAAATAATGTCAATGACATTGTTTTTCTTTTCTGAGCTAGTTAGGGTCCCCGAACACCCTAACACCCGTTATATTACATAACACACTAGTAACTAATTTAAACTGCTAACTAAACAAACTAAACACTTAACTATCCATTCAACTCAAACCATAACCCCCCCCCCCCATGATCCGATCGGTCCCCATGTGGGACACACACCACAAATTCTTGATTATTTAATTAGCCTATGTCTCATATCTAGATTACACAATACCCCATGGTTAATTAAGTTGAATGGTCTATAAGTATGTATAAGAGATCACATTTCATTCATAAACACTTCTACACAAAATTGCACTCTCTCTCCCTCTCCTCTTGTGTTCGGCCGAGAGCTCACACCCACCCACCATCATCTTCAAGTTTTGATCTTGCTAGTTTACATACAATCCAAGGTGCAAGGTGACATACAAGGAGGCCCGGTGCTTTCGGAATCTCAAGAACCTCACTACATTGCTTTTATCCACCTTGTTTTCGCTTTGATTCTTCCCTAGCCTTGAGCTAGTTGTAAGTGCTTCTATACACTCTCTTGTTCATGTTTAAAGTGGTTAATAAGAGATTTAACAGATAAAAATCAAGAACACTAAAGATCAAAACGTAAAGTCTTGAATGGAAGATAAACTTGATGGATAAAAAGTAACTATTGGTGTAAATCTTGTTTAGTTATGGTTATTTTATGTTGTTTGATGCTAGTAGTGGGATAGATCATCATCTAACCATGCTAGATCATGTTCATGGAACATGAACTAGTAGTTTGTTAAGTGTGAAAGTTACAAGATGATGAACTCTTCCACTAACAAAACATGAACTTGTGTAAAAGTGATTTTTCTTGTAAAATAGAGTTTTAAACTAGTAGATCTAAAGATCTACAAGTGGTATTTTCCAAGAACCAAGTGTAAGATGCAAATCTTGTTTAAAAGCCGGATCTTACACAACTAAAAGCATTTTTTGCAAACAAACAAGTGTGTAAACACTTGTGTGACAAAAGGTTTAACAAAGGAATAATTTCGTAGTTTTTGGACTAGAAGTTGTAAAGTTACATTTTCTTTAAAAAAAAAAGTTCCAAGAAACTGATTTTATTTTTAAAGATGGAAAGATCTACTAAATATGTTGGGAAGTTACTACATACTTTTACACAAATTACAAGTTCATGTGTTTGCGATTTATGCTTATTTTTGACTAGTTTCATGATTGAATATTGTATATTGATGATTGGAAAATTGTTGATTGAATTTTGAAAAGAAAATGATACGTTAGTAAGCCTGGCCACCTCCAGTTACAGAGGAAACTCTGGCGAAATTTTTCCAGAAAATAACACTTAGAATATTTTTGGTGACAAGTGTTTATAAATATATTTTTGACTCGTTTTACAAACAAACTTCGCCATGATTTTATTATAAAATAACCAAGTATTCGGAGGTGGATTTTCATAAATAAAACTTGTTAAATATATATTTAGAATATATATTTCATTGTAAAACGCTTGTGTGATTTTATGATTATTTTGTGAACTACACATATATTATTTTTAGGGTAAAAATAATATAACTCGTACACACTAAAAAGTAACGACTCCAAATAATACCAACGCCTTCACAAATAAATATCTAAGTTACACCGGTATTATTATTACCACCCGAACTTTAAATGTAACTTATGTATTTTCAGAAAAATACTCTTAAATGCGTATTTTGATAAAAGTATTATTTTGGAAATCGTATGGAATAAAATATAATATTTTTGGGAAAAATATGTATATTTTGGAGATAGAATATTTTAGACAAATGAATAAAAATATATTTTATTAAGTGAGACTTAATAATATATTTTTGGAATTACAAACACGCACATGTACTAAAACCCCCATCCTTGGGAAGGAATATAATTATTAAATAATTAAGAAGTGGAAATACGAAATAGTTGCCTAACTATTTCCCAAAAACGTTAAACCTTAAGCCAAGGCACGGCCGTCCGTCTAATAGAAGTTAGTACGTGTAGGTCGTCACGCAGTAGGATAATTTGGGAATTGACTATTTCGAGACGCACTTCAATGAGTTCATGTCCCCCTTTTCTCTTAACTGTTTTCACTTTTTATACTTCGGGGGTGAAATTCATGTTACTATGACTACGAATACTTTTTACATGGTATGGTTAGCGTAAGGAGGGTTACTACTTAGATCATGTGAGTGAGTAAGCTGAAACTGTTAATCCTCATTGTAGGACCGAGGGTCAGTAGCGGTAGATCTATCTGGGTGTAGCGAGCCCAACTCCAGGCCCAACAGAACGGACCTCGGGGTGACTTTGTACCCGACGCAAAAATCTGCTAGGTTTGAGTCTTCCTACTGCACTTCACACATATCAATGGCCTTGCAAACCATTGGTGATCTCTTCATTTCCTTATTTGCTACATACCAAGGATTTTATACTTTCAAAGGTTTTACATACTCACTTTCACATGAACTCGCTCAACATTTTTGTTGATTTTTCAACTTACATGTATTTCAGGGAATTAGGGATCTGGCGAGGTATGCTATGTTTTCAAGCTGCGTAAGAAGGGTGATGTCATCCAAGTTTAGGGGTTGTGACTTCTACCTGGACGAGTCACAAGTCTTAAGCTGTGTTTATTTCATGTCTGTGGTTATGTCTTTCGAACAAGATTTTATTTAGTTGTGTTGTAAACTCGATGCATGTGTCAACGCTTTAAAACAATGTTGTGGTATTTTGTTTTTATAACTTGAAGTAATGGATGATTATCACGGTTTTACTTTCATATAACTTTGTTGTGGTTAAGCTATGGTATTAAGAATTCACACCAAAATAAACCCACGCTTCCGCAAAGCCAGGGTGTGACAGCTTGGTATCAGAGCTTTAATCATAGCGAACTAGGATTCCTTCTCGAGTCTAGACTATGATCACTAGGGCTCTCATGAAAACATTTTTACATTGCATACACTACGTCTAGATCCAGAGTACAAAATCTTTTTACAAACAAAAGTATGAGCATTCTTTTTAAAAGTTATGGCTCAGTCTGAGAGACTGAGGGAGTAGTCTAGTGGGACTAGAGGGTTCAGTCTGGGAGGCTGGGAAGTTAATCTAGTGGGACTAGGAGGTTCAGTCGGAGAGGCTGGGAGGTTAATCTAGTGGGACTAGGAGGTTCAGTCTGAGAGGCTGGTAGGTTAATCTAGTGGGACTAGGAGGTTCAGTCTGAGAGGCTGGGAGGTTAATCTAGTGGGACTAGGAGGTTCAGTCTGGGAGACTAGGAGGTTAATCTAGTGGGACTAGGGGGATTCAGTCTGAGAGGCTGGGAGGTTAATCTAGTGGGACTAGGGAGATTCAGTCTGAGAGGCTGGGAGGTTAATCTAGTGGGACTAGGAGGTTCAGTCTGGGAGGCTGGGAGGTTAGACTAGTGGGACTAGGAGAATTACTTGATTGCTTATTGGTGACTAACATGTCTATTTGATTATATGATTGATTATTTGTGCCTGTGTGTGTTTGCGTTACAGACGTCATGCCTTCATCAGGCACTGGAGAGTCGGACACTACAGATCCCATGGCCATAGTATCAGACGACATAGTTTCATCGGAGCACGAGGTGTACACTTCCGATACTACCAGCACAGACGATGACGACTTCCAGCCCTTTGCGCTGCCTGATGATGTAGCAGAGCCTGCTGATGGCCATCTTGTTGGGGATTTGCCACTCGCGGTGATCCCTGCTCCTGTGCCCCTTGCCGCTTATCCCGTTGTTGATATGCCCCTCGACGTTGTCTCTGATGACGATGTCGATCTATTTGAGGAGGACCCACTTGAGGGCGAGGCCCATATTGCTGCCGGTGATATCCTACTGCTTGCTGATGCTCCTGCAGAGGAGGCTCCCGTTCATTCACCTGTTCCAGACTCCTTTGAGTTTGTGGCGTCCGCACCTTCGCATACACAGGGAGTGCAGCACCACTCACACGACGCCGACCCTGATATGGCGTCATCAGCTGCACCAGTTCCCGCACACAGCTTTGAGTTTGATGACGGTATTGAGGATGATCCTGTTTTTCCACCTGGTTTTGATCCAGACTATGACATTGAGTTCATACACTTAGACCAGCCCCTGGAGGATCCGGTAGCCCCTGTCGATCCCTTGTTTGCTGATCCAGCTGATTTCAAGATGGAGTTTGTTGATCCGAAGCCTACTGTGGCCCCTGAGCCAGTTTTCGCTCCTGACCCAGCATTAGAGCATGACCTTGTTCATGCCGATGCACCTGCTGTTGCCCCTTTTATTGATGATATACCTGTTGATGATCATCCTATTGTTGCTCCGCCGTTGGTGGATGATCATGCTGTCGATGCTCATGTTGATGCTCCACATTTGTTAGAGGATCCTGTTGTCGCCCCACTTCCTGATCCTATGCCGGTGATGTTCGTCCGCGCACCTTTCGCGACCCATATTGATCCACGATACGCTCACACCCACAATGGGTGGATAGATGATGATGATGATTTCCCACCTTTCGTGGTACCTGTTACACCCCTTGTGGCACCCGTTTCAGCCCCTGTTTCAACTCCCATCGATGTACCCTTGCTTCCCACACATACCACAGATGTTCACCGCACCGACTTACCTATCACGTTTCTTCAGGACATACCTCCACCACGTCCTGGGGAGGGTTCATCTCGTCAGCCGTTTGGTCATACGCCCCAGTTTGTACCTCAGATTTCTCATCCCACTGTTGTTCCCACTGTTACACCATTTACTGTGCCATCCTTCGCTCCATCTAGTGAGCCATTCCTCTGGACTACGCCCCCCCCATTATGCCACCATCTGATCCGTATCACCCATACCACGTGGGGTATTCTACGGAGGAGATTCTCACATCTTTCATGATACAGCAGGAGGCGCTGACTCGTCGCGTACAGGAGCTGGAGAGAGCTCAGCGACTCCCGTGCCAGTGCCAGACTCCACCTGCAGTATCACACCCTCCGCGTCCACTTTCACCCGACTCTGCTGCTCGTTTTTGGACTCCTGAGCAGCAGATAGCATACTTGATGCGCTCTCATCGCGCTATGGAGGAGGACTGGCTTCATATGCGACGTTTACTCTTTTCTTGTTTTCCCCCTCCTCCACCGCCATCAGCATAGGCCTTTTTGTACGACACGGGTAGACTTTTGATGAGAGGACCGTGATTGTGTAGACTATACAACCTTTTGAAGACCGCATTTTGGACGATTATGACTTTTGATGTTTTGTATATTTGTTGCTGTTGTCACTGACTAGATAGTTTGGACTAGGGCGATGTGGCCCTTAGTCACTAATGATGTATGATACAGTTATGAACTTGTAAACCTTACATTGTGGTCTTGATTTATGACAGCGCAATCGCAGTATTCTCATTATATGTTGGGTTGATTATTGATATTTTATAACATGAGATGTTATGTGCTGAATGATATTACGTACGAATGTTGTTTACTTACTATGACCTAACCAACACGACCATCTTTTCGAAGATGCCACCAAGACGCGAGATGCGTATGCCCACTTCGGAGGCAGAACTCCAAGGGAATAATAGAGGCAAGAGAAATCGAGGGAACAATGCAAATCAAGCTGGGGACGCGAATCGAAATCAAAACAACAATCAAGCGGGGAACGGAGGAGGTAATGGTCAAAAATTGGGTTGTTTTAACTGCGGTGACATTGGGCATTTTAAGAGGGACTGCCCAGGATTGAATCAAGCCCGCGGAAGAGTGTTTAACATTGAGGCGAGGGAAGCGCGCCAGGATCCCAACGTTGTTACTGGTACATTCCCTATAAACCAACGCTTTGCATCCGTTTTGTTTGATACTGGTGCCGATTACAGTTTCGTATCATTAGAATTTAAGAATATACTTGGATTGACACCTAGTAAGTTAGATGTTCCATACTTGATCGAATTGGTGAATGGGAAACTAGTTGAGACGGGTGAAGTTATAAGAGGATGTGTGATAGAGTTGGGAGGACACGAATTTACGCTAGACCTGCTACCTGTCGAGTTGGGAAGCTTTGATGTGGTAGTGGGAATGGATTGGCTATCGAGTAACAAAGCCGAGATCGTTTGCCATGAGAAGACCATCCGCATCCCACTGACGGATGAAGAAACGATCATAGTGCACGGAGAGAAGCATGATATGCCGCTGAGAATTATTAGCTGCCTGAAAGCTAGAAAGTGTTTACGGAAGGGATGTGTTGCATTCTTGGCACACATCGTGGACAAGGAAGTTGCGGAATCGAAGATCGAAGACATTCCAGTTGTGAAAGAATACCCTGAAGTCTTTCCAGAAGACTTGCCGGGGTTAACGCCACAGCGACAAGTTGAGTTCCACATTGACTTGGTTCCAGGCGCCGCGCCTGTAGCAAAGGCACCCTATAGACTTGCGCCCTCGGAAATGCAGGAGTTGTCGACACAACTCCAGGAGCTGTTGGATAAAGGATTCATCAGGCCAAGCTTCTCACCTTGGGGAGCTCCAGTACTGTTCGTTAAAAAGAAGGATGGTAGTTTCCGTATGTGCATAGACTACCGCAAACTTAATAAGCTGACTATCAAGAACAGATATCCTTTGCCGAGGATCGATGATCTATTTGACCAGTTGCAAGGCTCAAGCTTTTATTCGAAGATCGATTTGCGATCAGGATACCATCAACTAAGGATACAAGAGGAAAGTATCTCGAAAACGGCCTTTAGGAATCGTTATGGGCACTACGAGTTCCTAGTTATGCAATTTGGACTGACGAAGGCACCCGCAGTTTTTATGGATTTAATGAATAGAGTTTGCAAGCCGTATCTCGACAAGTTCGTAATCGTGTTCATTGACGACATGCTGATCTACTCGAAGACGAAGGACGAGCATGAACAACATTTGAGAGCTATTCTAGAGCTACTTAAGAAGGAGAAATTATACGCCAAGTTCTCAAAGTGCGAGTTCTGGCTGCGTGAAGTCCAATTCCTTGGACATGTGGTGAATGGAGATGGGATTCATGTGGACCCCACAAAGATCGAAGCGATCAAGAATTGGGAGACCCCAAAGACGCCAACCGAGATTCAACAATTCTTAGGTTTGGCTGGCTACTATCGAAGATTTATTGAGGATTTTTCAAAGATCGCTCAACCATTGACCTTCCTTACATAGAAGGATAAGAAGTTTGATTGGGGAATCAAACAGGAAGAAGAATTCCAGTTACTGAAAGACAAGCTTTGCAATGCGCCGATCTTAGCACTACCAGAAGGAACTGATGATTTCGTGGTATACTGTGACGCCTCGCTTCAAGGATTGGGTTGCGTGTTGATGTAACGCCAGAAAGTTATAGCTTACGCTTCACGCCAATTGAAAGTTCATGAAAAGAACTATACCACGCATGATTTGGAGCTAGGCGCAGTGGTATTTGCGCTGAAAATCTGGAGACATTATTTGTATGGTACTAAGTGTACAATCTATACGGATCATAAGAGTCTGCAGCACATATTCGACCAGAAAGAGTTGAATATGAGACAAAGACGTTGGGTCGAATTAATGAACGACTGCGAGATCAAGTATCATCCAGGGAAGGAGAATGTGGTTGCCGACGCCCTAAGTCGAAAAGAAAGGATCAAGCCCATAAGGGTTAGGGCTTTGGAGATGATTATCCAGACAGATCTTTCCCTGTGTATTCGTGCCGCTCAGAAAGAGGCTCTGCAAGAAAGGAACATTGAAGAGGAATATCTCCGTGGGATGGAGAAGCAATTGGTGCCAAACGAGGAAGGAACGCTATGCTTCATGAAAAGGATTTGGGTTCCTCTGTTTGGTGGTTTGAGAAAATTTATTTTTGATGAAGACCACAAGTCTCGGTACTCAATTCATCCCGGTGCGGATAAGATGTACCAAGATCTCAAGGATTTCTATTGGTGGCCTAGGTTGAAAGGCGATGTTACTGTTTATGTTAGCAAGTGTTTAACGTGCGCCAAAGTGAAAGCTGAATACCAGAAGCCTTCAGGACTTCTGCAATAACCTGAAATACCCAAATGGAAATGGGAACAGATTTCCATGGACTTCATAACTAAATTGCCAAAGACGCCCAGAGGCCATGATATGATTTGGGTGATAGTAGACCGCCTAACAAAGTCCGCACATTTCTTGCCAATCAAGGAGAAGGACAACACAAGTAAACTTACGGAAGTATACATGAGAGAGATCGTCGCACGTCATGGAGTGCCTCTCTCGATTATCTCTGATAGAGATGGACGTTTCATATCAAGGATTTGGCAACCCTTCCAAGAAGCTTTTGGCTCGCAGTTAAATCTGAGCACTGCATTTCATCCGCAAACTGATGGCCAAAGTGAACGAACTATTCAGACATTGGAGGATATGCTGAGAGTATGTGTAATGGATCTAGGTGGTAGCTGGGATAATCATTTACCATTGGTCGAATTTTCGTACAACAACAGCTACCACACAAGCATTGGAGCCGCGCCATTTGAAGCTCTTTACGGACGCAAGTGTCGATCACCACTATGCTGGGCTGATGCAGGTGATAGGCAGCTTGTTGGTCCCGAAATAGTCCAAGAGACGACCGACAAGATTGCGCAGATTCGAAAACGCATCGAGGCGGCTCGCGACAGACAGAAAGCCTATGCAGATCCAAAGAGGAAGCCTTTGGAGTTTCAAGTTGGGGATATGGTTTTATTGAAAGTTTCACCCTGGAAGGGTGTGGCACGCTTCGGAAAGCGTGGGAAATTGAATCCGTGTTACGTTGCCCTTTCAGAATCCTCCAAAGGATTGGGCTTGTAGCCTACAAGTTGGACCTACCTGCGGAACTAAATGGTGTTCATGATACATTCCATGTATCAAATTTGAGGAAGAGTCCAACACAGGAGACAGTGATCATTCCTGCTGATGAAATTCATATCGACGACACGCTCCACTTCACTGAAGAACCTGTTGTGGTCACGGATTGGAAAATTAACAAAACTCGCAGGAGCAGTGTCAAACTTGTCAAAGTTCGATGGAATGCTAGACATGGGCCTGAATTCACGTGGGAACGTGAGGATCGTATGAAAGAGAAATACCTCCATTTATTCCCCAAGACCCCTGCAACTAGAAGCAGAGCCTAAAATTTCGGGACGAAATTTATTTAACGGGGGGAGAATGTGACAACCCTCACCAAACCAGGTATCCGTACGAATTAATTAGTATTTAATTAATGCTTAATTACTGTGCTTGCTTATGATTGTGGTTAAACTGCTTCTTGATTTCTGATACATACGTACTCATGCATCACATTCTGTACTGTCACTCTATTATTTACACACAAACATCAGTGACAACCTTGATGCACAAAAGCACAGTTAGCACAATGAACGGATAACCCAGTAACATGCTGACATAGCCAGCACTAGACAGACAGTGTCTCTAAGGCCAGTATGAGCCGGGAATAGATTACTACACTAGTAAAGAGTGTAGGGAGGTGAGGATTATAAAACTGTGTCACTAGGTGATAGTTATAGTGACCGGATGTGCCTAAAACATACTTTAATTACAAAATTCTGCACTTTATGCAAAAATTCAGCATTTAACTTAACTAGTAAAGTGCAAAAACGTGGGAAAATAATACTAGACACTTTCCAAAGTGTCGGGAATTAATTGTGTCACTAAAAATAATATTAAAGACACTTTAAAGCTTTGCTTGACACTTTAACAGATCAATATCCAACCGAACAACCGGACTTTACCCGGAACATAAAAATAATGTCAATGACATTGTTTTTCTTTTTTTTAGCTAGTTAGGGTCCCCGAACACCCGTTATATTACATAACACACTAGTAACTAATTTAAACTCCTAACTAAACAAACTAAACACTTAACTATCCATTCAAATAAAACCATAACCCCCCCCCCCCCCCATGATCCGATCGGTCCCCATGTGGGACACACACCACAAATTCTTGATTATTTAATTAGCCTATGTCTCATATCTAGATTACACAATACCCCATGGTTAATTAAGTTGAATGGTCTATAAGTATGTATAAGAGATCACATTTCATTCATAAACACTTCTACACAAAATTGCACTCTCTCTCCCTCTCCTCTTGTGTTCGGCCGAGAGCTCACACCCACCCACCATCATCTTCAAGTTTTGATCTTGCTAGTTTACATACAATCCAAGGTGCAAGGTGACATACAAGGAGGCCCGGTGCTTTCGGAATCTCAAGAACCTCACTACGTTGCTTTTATCCACCTTGTTTTCGCTTTGATTCTTCCCTAGCCTTGAGCTAGTTGTAAGTGCTTCTAAACACTCTCTTGTTCATGTTTAAAGTGGTTAATAAGAGATTTAACGGATAAAAATCAAGAACACTAAAGATCAAAACGTAAAGTCTTGAATAGAAGATAAACTTGATGGATAAAGAGTAACTATTGGTGTAAATCTTGTAAATCTTGTTTAGTTATGGTTATTTTATGTTGTTTGATGCTAGTAGTGGGATAGATCATCATCTAACCATGCTAGATCATGTTCATGGAACATGAACTAGTAGTTTGTTAAGTGTGAAAGTTACAAGATGATGAACTCTTCCACTAACAAAACATGAACTTGTGTAAAAGTGATTTTTCTTGTAAAATAGAGTTTTAAACTAGTAGATCTAAAGATCTACAAGTGGTATTTTCCAAGAACCGAGTGTAAGATGCAAATCTTGTTTAAAAGCCGGATCTTACACAACTAAAAGCATTTTTGCAAACAAACAAGTGTGTAAACACTTATGTGACAAAAGGTTTAACAAAGGAATAATTTCGTAGTTTTTGGACTAGAAGTTGTAAAGTTACATTTTCTTTTAAAATAAAAGTTCCAAGAAACTGATTTTATTTTTAAAGATGGAAAGATCTACTAAATATGTTGGGAAGTTACTACATACTTTTACACAAGTTACAAGTTCATGTGTTTGAGATTTATGCTTATTTTTTACTAGTTTCATGATTGAATATTGTATATTGATGATTGGAAAATTGTTGATTGAATTTTGAAAAGAAAATGATACGCTAGTAAGCGTGGCCACCTCCAGTTACAGAGGAAACTCTGGCGAAATTTTTCCAGAAAATAACACTTAGAATATTTTTGGTGACAAGTGTTTATAAATATATTTTTGACTCGTTTTACAAACAAACTTCGCCATGATTTTTATTATAAAATAACCAAGTATTCGGAGGTGGATTTTCATAAATAAAACTTGTTAAATATATATTTAGAATATATATTTCATAGTAAAACGCTTGTGTGATTTTATGATTATTTTGTGAACTACACATATATTATTTTTAGGGTAAAAATAATATAACTCGTATACACTAAAAAGTAACGACTCCAAATAATACCAACGCCTTCACAAATAAATATCTAAGTTACACCGGTATTATTATTACCACCCGAACTTTAAATGTAACTTATGTATTTTCGGAAAAATACTCTTAAATGCGTATTTTGATAAAAGTATTATTTTGGAAATCGTATGGAATAAAATATAATATTTTTGGGAAAAATATGTATATTTTGGAGATAGAATATTTTAGACAAATGAATAAAAGTATATTTTATTAAGTGAGACTTAATAATATATTTTTGGAATTACAAAAACGCACATGTACTAAAACCCCCATCCTTGGGAAGGAATATAATTATTAAATAATTAAGAAGTGGAAATACGAAATAGTTGCCTCACTATTTCCCCAAAACGTTAAACCTTAAGCCAAGGCACGACCGTCCGTCTAATAGAAGTTAGTACGTGTAGGTCGTCACGCAGCAGGTTGATTTGGGAATTGACTATTTCGAGACGCACTTCAGTGAGTTCATGTCCCCCTTTTCTCTTAACTGTTTTCAGTTTTTATACTTCGGGGGTGAAATACATGTTACTATGATTACGAATACTTTTTACATGGTATGGTTAGCGTAAGAAGGGTTACTACTTAGATCATGTGAGTAAGTAGGCTGAAAATGGAGGCCATTAATCCTCATTGTAGGACCGAGGGTCACTAGCGGTAGATCTATCTGGGTATAGCGAGCCCAACTCCACGCCCAACAGAACGGACCTCGGGGTGACTTTGTACCCGACGCAAAAATCTGCTAGGTTTGAGTCTTCCTACTGCACTTCACACATCAATGGCCTTGCAAACCATTGGTGATCTCTTCATTTCCTTATTTGCTACATACCAGGGATTTTATACTTACAAAGGTTTTACATACTCACTTTCACATGAACTCGCTCAACATTTTTGTTGATTTTTCAACTTACATGTATTTCAGGGAATTAGGGATCTGGCGAGGTATGCTATGTTTTCAAGCTGCGTAAGAAGGGTGATGTCATCCAAGTTTAGGGGTTGTGACTTCTACCTGGACGAGTCACAAGTCTTAAGCTTTGTTTATTTCATGTCTGTGGCTGTGTCTTTCGAACAAGATTTTATTTAGTTGTGTTGTAAACTCGATGCATGTGTCAACGCTTTAAAACAATGTTGTGGTATTTTGTTTTTATAACTTGAAGTAATGGATGATTATCACGGTTTTAATTTCATATAGCTTTGTTGTGGTTAAGCTATGGTATTAAGAAGTCACACCAAAATAAACCCACGCTTCCGCAAAGCCAGGGTGTGACATTGTTGATTCTGATTCTGTGGTTGTTGAGTTTGTGACTGTTGAGATTGTTGATTAGAACCAACACTACTCAATAAATTATTTGTTGGTTATGTGAATATCCCATGTTATTACTGATAAATGCATTCCCATTACATATGTAATGTGGCAAATTTGTATTATTTGCACTAAACGATGTTTGAATCTTCTGATAGGCAATTTCTGACCCTTTGATGTAAAGCCCCATATCTTGTAGAGCTTAATGTGCTTTCATCTTTGACTTCTTTCCCATGTCCAAATCGTGAGCTTCTAGTTTCTCAATGAAAGTCTGCAGGTTTTGATTTTAAAATCATCAAAAGGAATTTCCAGTCATCGTCTGGTAGAGTATCGGCTAGTTTTTCAACTTGATCAGAATATATAGGCTCAATATTGATGTTTCATCTCAGCTATCAAAAGGCAATAACGTTCAATCAACTGATCAAAAGTATCACCTCTGACGACGGTGAAAATATCGAATTCTTTCTTAATTAGACCTGCTTTACTCTTTCGCATATCAGCATTTCCTCGATATTTGTTATACAGCGCCATCCATAATGATTGTACAGTTTCTCTATGTTGAAGTAGATGAAAATTATTATCCTTAACCAATTGCTGAAGCATGTTATACATTTTCTTTTCTCTCAAATAAAATTCTTTACAGCTTCTGGAATTTGTGAGATTTTGATTCTTTTTCCATGTTCATTTCTAGAAATAAGATACTCATCGTTGATTGCGATCCATGCTTCAAACGAGCTAGCTTGAACATGATTCTCAAAATGAGTAGCGCATCATGGGTAATCTTCCATTCGAAATAGCTTTGGCAGTTTATTCGACGTACCCATCTTGTTATCTAGATTAATATTCTGAACAGTGCTCGAAGAACTTCCTCCCATAGAAAATGCATTCATTTCCGAATCCATGAGTTAACTTTTCAAAACTTTCAAACGTATGAACAACCCAAAGCGTAGGACAATCTAAACGTAGAACTTTGTAAGCATATGACTATCAAGCGTATGACAGTCGAAGCGTATGATTGTTAGAGCGCATAACCAGCTGAAACATATGACCTCAGAAGCGTATGAGCTCCTACGTGCGGATGAACTCATGCGCTTGGCCTCCTGTGCGTGAAGGACCTCATGCGTACAGATCACCCTCCTGTGCTAGTAACCATTTTTGCTAGTTTTTCGATGATTTTGAGATGAAAACGGATGAATCTAACATGTTGTTCCAAAATGAAAAATGAATATGTGAGAAGAAATTGAGAACTTTTTTACTGTAAAATCTCTTAGAAATGAGAAAAAACGAAGCTTTTAGACCGAATTCTTCAAATCCAAGCATGTACACAAGTAGATATCCTCCTCTGAGCTCTGATACCACTTGTAGGACTGGTTTGTCGTGTAGAACACTTGATTAGACTTGATGTAAACATGTATGAATATCTACAACTTCAATAAAAGTGCGGAATCCAAATATAGAAGTAGTGAACACGAGGATTTCATAATATATCTTTCTGATTAAAATCCGGTAGCAATTTGTTACACATTGACTCCTTTTCTAAAAGCTCTCGAAAACACGTATCACAAAGTTATGAACCCCATGCACATAAGCCTACTATTTATAGGCATAGATTCATGCGCACGACTTATGCGCGTGGACGACTCATACTTACGTAGGACTCCTACATAAATAAAACTCAAACACAAACTTGCTACCTATAAATAAAACTCAAACACAACCTTAATATTGGTAACACTTTAAATGCATATGAGTCCATTACACTATAAATAAAACTCAAACTTGCTACCTATACCTACAGACACATAAAAAACCCAGGCATTAGACATAAGTACACTAACACTCCGGATCGGTTAATCCATCATACAACTTCATGTTTGGGGTCTGAAATCATTTTGGGATTTTTGCATCGCAGATTGGTGGAGCAAATCTGGATATCCTGTGATTGGTCGAGGATACTTCCGATATAGATTGAAATACACTAGGTACACTCGATATCATATCCTTCAACTTTTGCAATTCCTTAGCCATGATTGGGCTTATACCTGCATCCAGCATAAGCTTAACAATATTAAGGTTACAAATATTAGCATTTGAAGTGTTACCAAACTGGAGGTTCTAAGGTAAGGATCCTGAAGCGGATCCTGAAGCATATCCCGAAGATAATCACGAGAACTATCTTGCTATCTTGACAGTGGAGATTCTAGCTACCAAAGTAGGACCAGTAGAGGTATCTCAAGGTTGCATAGGAATGAAATCTCCCTAGTGATTCTACGTAAACCCCACAAAGGCGAAGGTCAGATCCCTAGGTTGTAGAGGAGTGAAAACATCTTCGACTAGCTTCTTGGAATTAGACTTCAGATCTGAATTTCCCTAATCAACATCCGGTTGGTATCCTACTGTTTTTCATCTGTTCTCTCACCGTAGTGAACAATTAGAGGATTTCGTTGTTGGAGACCATCACAAGAGTTTCGGTAGATATCCTGAATCGTTTTGGTCAAAAATTACATAAGCAAATAATTGATCAAATTCGTTATGTGTAGTAGTCTGATATACTTTATTTGATTAAGAAAAGTGTATAAAAATGTTGACTAACTTGTATGACAATGATGCTAAGTGTTTTTGGTGAAATAATATCTAGAAAGCTAAAAATACTGCTCGGAATATCGAAATATGGCTCGGGATAGTGGGTAAAAAAACGAGTAAATAAGAAGAAACAAGTGATTTTAGAGAGGAAAGCCTTTTATGAGTGTTGATCACCGGCACAAAATATCACGAGATGACTATAAAAGTTGTCTAACACAGCCTATATTATTAAGATGATAAAAGAAATATAACTTGAGAACCACTGTGATCAATGGTACAATGATCGCTATAGTGCAATTGTTGGTGTGTAATGTGGTCTATAATCTGCAAGAGAAAAGTGTTAGCGTATTCAAGTGTGTGAGCAATGGGTCAGTAAGTGTTCTAATCGATCACATGGCCACTTATTTATAAGATAATAAACCTAACTACTAATCTGATATTCCAGGGATGTTATGTATATGCCTTTTCGAACGTTGGACCTCAAGTCTTTCACTCCAACGGTTAGTCTTTCCAACAAAGTTTGTGATAATAAAGCCCGGACATAGTCTTTTATTAATTGACCTACACTTAATAAATAACACGTGTAGAGAAACAAGTCAGCTCGAAAAATAATGGACAAGTCAAGAATACATAACTTGTCGCATATCCCGGAACGTGAAGTATAGTCCAGAATATTAGACGAAATATTTACCCATAATAGTTCTCTGGTACCCAATTAGGGAAGTTGCATGACGATGTTGAAGTTCTCACCAATACCGTCTCGCCAATCAAGCTCTAGGTCCATTTTCTTGACACAATTTTGCATTTATCTTGACTTATCATTGTACCAGCTCTAATGGTCGTGTACCAACTCTAATAAGACTCATAGTAGCATCTCCATCTATATAGTTACAGTAAAATTACTACTTTTTCCTCTCTTCTTTTCAGTTAAATAATATATACTTTTATCATTATATTTTCTTTTTTCCTTTACTCGTGACCACTTTTAAAAAAAATACTAAAATATTATGTAGAGATAACAATTTCTTACCAAATTTACTAATAAACGTTTGCATTTATCTCTCATTTACTCACAAGTCATAAACACTCCACACAATATAGAGAACTCACTCATAAATATGGAGATGCTACTATAAATGCTCTAAATCAGGTAAACATGTATATATTTTGAACTACATTACATTACAAAACGATATGATGTCATTGGCTCGCATATCCACCATTGTGTAATCCCGAAGATGCGTATATCATGTGAGATATGAGATACTTCCAAGATATATTTCCCTTGAGAAACATTTCAACAAATGACCTTTTCCCTACTTGGAATGAAGCGTACGTCAATAAGGTACGTTGTAGGTTTCCTAGATTGCACGTACGGAGCATTCATAGCCCAATGTTTCTAGACGGGGTTTTCTAATGGCACACCCCCTGTCTATCTGCACACTTTTCAATTCAATACGCATCGTATAGGCCTATGTGGAACATAATCCCAGATTGTCTAAAGAAGCGCTTTTATCATATGTCATATGATATGGCACGCTTACCTTAATCAAATCTTCCATGGAGTCACAGATTCGACAGTAGGGCCCATGGATCTTATGCCCACCTGAGACTGACCTCTAGATCACACATGATAAAAGCGCTTCTTTAGACAATCTGGGATTATGTTCTGTTTATGACACATGACACGACACACTTACCTTAATCACATCTTCCATGGAGTCACAGATCCGACAATAGGGCCCACGGATCTTTCTTCAAGATCTACGTCTGATGTCCAAGTTTGATCACATTTGACTTCAACTGCGGCAGTCTAATGACTTTCTTGGTTCAATAATCCGTTCAATTTTGAGAAACGAAAGGGATTTCGAGTAGTTGGTTCAATACCGTTCAATATCAGCATTGTTTATCACCTTGTGTGAGCATTGGAAGCCCGACAAACAGTCTTGCAATTACATCTTCAATCGAGACCGCATTATTAATTATAATGAAGCAATGAAGATTGAATGTGCAAAACCGCAACCGTTTTTTTACTACGGAAACGGTGGCTATGGGAAATACAAACCTGACACGAACCACAATGGTCAAACCTTTCTAAAAGTAGAAAAAAAATAAAACAAAAGAAAGTGTTCCTCTTTGTTACCAAGCATGTCATCTGAAACAATTAACAGGACATTGTTAAAAGGGAGAATCTATTGGAACACTTGATTGAGAGAAACTTCTTCGAGCTAACTGTCGATATCTCATCCTTCTTATCTTGCTATTAATAGATTCCAAAGCTGTTATTTCTGTTGTTCAGTATTTCCGAGACGATTCAGTTTCTCTGTTGCTAATTTCTCCACTCACCGTGAAATCGAACAGTTTATTAACAGATTTCGTCCGGTTTCAAAGCCGTTTGAGGATTACGAGTGGTTGTTATTTATGTTGTTCAGTACTTCCGAGACGATTCAAGTGAGTCCTATGAAGCAAGTGTCTGTCTATCCAATTGAGAGGAATCATTGCATTACATCCCCGTTGAATACCGTTCACCGCTTTTTTAGTTGCTTCTCTTGTTAAGTTTCTATATTGACAACTAGTGGCTATCAGATTTTGTAAGTATTGCATTTGCGTTAATGAGATGTTAAATGTTTACATAGTTGCTTGTAATAACACTATTTAATTGAGATGAATCATTGTATGCTCCTTTCCTGATGCATGTCTGTGTCGAACAGTTTCTCCGTCGCTAATTTCTCCACTCACCGTGACATCGAACAGTTTCTTCATAGATTCCATCCGGTTTCAAAGCCGGTTGAGGATTACGAGTGTTCTTGACTCGTTCAAGGCATGCTTGTTTGTGCGATTTACAAAAATAAGGATGCATTCGACAGTAAACGATGCAGCTGATGAAACCGAAGTTGTTATTTCTGTTGTTCAGTACTTCCGAGACGATTCAAGTGAGTCCTATGAAGCAAGTGTCTGTCTATTCAATTGAGAGGAATCATTGCATTACATCCCCCTTGAAAACACGTGGTTGTAATGATGGAACCCATGATTTGAAAAACATTTTTGAGAAATTTATAGTTCAATAGGCATCGTATAGGCTTATACGATGCGTATTGAAGGATGAATTTACTGAAATACCCCTATTATTCTGATAAAATAGGGTATTTTTGAGAAAATTCAAAGTTTAATACGCACCGTATAGGCCTATACGATGCGTATTAAGCTAATACACGATACGACATAGGCCTATACGATCGTATTGGGCATTATTTCAAATTTAGTTTTATCGTGTTTCCCCCGGTTCGACGTGTATACGTCTCGTTTTTTGCCGAACTTTCGCATATTTTGTCGTTTTATGACGTATACCTTCAACATAAGTCGTTTCGGTGCCGTTCGGTTGCGTGCAAATATCGTATTCCATGATTACGTACAGTTTTGTTTGAAATCCACTTGGACTCCATAGTGTCGTGTTATACGTATACGTGTGTGTAAATATCGTTAGTCGCGTACTTTGACCTATTTTTGCGTATTTTGACGTATTCTAACATATTGTTGCGTATTTAATAGTATTTTTGACGTATTTGAGCGTATTTTAACGTTTTTAGCTTATTTTAACCTATTTTAGGGTATTTTTACGTATTTTAGCGTATTTTAACGTATTGTAATGTAATTTAATGTAATTTAGCGTATTTTAGTGTATTTTAGCGTATTTTTGGCGTATTTTAACATATTTTAGCGTATTGTAACGTAATTTAGCGTATTTTAACGTATTTTAGCGTATTTTAACGTATTGTAACGTAATTTTAGCGTATTTTAGCGTATTTTGACGTATTTTAATTGATTTCGAATATACCCAACGTAGTTTAGTTGGTTTCGAATATACCCAAAGTAGTTGATCAGGCTCCACAGTTTTCAAATTCGTTGCGTGCGTTCATATTGATTTAGACAACAACAGATAATGAAGGGATTGTTGGACTTATTGTTCCTAATGTACGCCTCAATTCATCTTTTTTACTCTTTTCTTCAATTTCAACAAATCTTTTCAAGAATCAGTACGCAACAAAGAGACCGCCTTGTTAATTTTAGAGTATTTTAGCTTATGTTGATGGATAACACAAACAAGTTCTCCACCGTTTGTTATTCAGATCTCTATTCGGTCGTCTTTCCAAACTGCAACACACGATAAGTTTAAACTTTATAGTGTGTGATTTGATCAGGAAATGATTGGAGGTGATTTATACTTTTAATAAACTGTCACAGTTGTTAAATTCGTTGTGTGCATTCATAGTTTAGACAACAATCTGAACGGATTGTTGGACTTCTTCTTCCAAATGGACGCCTCAATTCATCTTTTTTACTCTTTTCTTTGATTTCAACAAATCTTTCTCAGTCAGATATTTATCTATCTGTGTGTGTGTCACATCCATCATGTTATAGCAAAGAATGCATACACAAATAGTTCTAGTGGACGAAGCAAAGAGACCGCCTTTTTAATTTGAATCAGTTTCTCAAACAACACTACTTATTCATGTGACAGTCAATAAGCGTATCGTTGTTATGGAGAACAACCTTGTTTAATAGTAAGATAAGAAGGATGAGATATCGGCAGTTAGCTCGAAGAAGTTTCTCTCGATCATTCAACACGTGTAATCCAGAGGTCGGTCTCGGGTGGGCATAAGATCCGTGTGCCTTATTGTCGGATCTGTCACTCCATGGAAGATCCGTGGACCCAAAATTCCTTCACCATTATAAACCCTAGCTGGAAACAAACCAATAAAATCCGAATACTGAAAAAAATCAGCTCCTTTCCCTTCAATTTCGAGAACATCCTAACCCAATAAAAGCGCTTATTTTGCTAGTGGGTTTTATAAGTCAAAGTTAACTTTCAGATTCAGATTTAGGAAGACATGTCGGGTTCTGTACCCATCCGCGTGTTGACAACTTCCGTTTTATTACAGTCATAAGACACAACGATATTGTTTAATTTTACAAATTTGTTTCTTATTGGCCATTATTCGACCGAATATTTGGGTACTTCTTCTAATGGCGCTTCATTAGCGCTGTTAACTACCAAAAGAATGTATACACAAATAGTTCTAGTGGACGAAGCAAAGAGACCGCCTTGTTAATTTTAATGAAGCAATGAAGATTGAATGTGCAAATCGTAACCTTTTTTTACTATGGGAACGGTGGCTATGCGAAATACAAACCGCAATCATTTGTGACTATTGGGAACACAAGTTTTCTTTTTGAGCTTGATGGATGTCCATTATCCCAACGCTTCTCCTTACATTACTGATCTGGAATTGGAGAACCCTTGTGTATTTGCTTGCTGATTTGGAATTGGAGAACCGTTGTGTATCTGAATCAGGTTCTCAAACAAACACTACTAAAGATGAGTTGGTATTGAATCAAGAATATGAAGATCACGGTGCAGACA